>DWJQ01000596.1:0-13550 GCA_018248915.1 Hesperia meskei straton | reverse complement strand
CCCAGCGAGTCGGGCGAGAGTCTGGCGGCGCTGCTGTCGCGCATGTGCCTGTCGAGCGCGGCGGACGGCGGCCGGCTGCGTGTGCGCGTGCCGCCCACCCGTCACGACGTCATCCACGCCTGCGACCTGTACGAGGACATCGCGATCGCTTACGGGTGTGTTACGTCACTTCCTGCAGGTTTTTTTAATTTTTAAAAAGATGTGAAAAACGCGTGTGCAGCATCTCCTTTCGCTGCCGCTCACTATAACTATGGCAGATACAGCAACTTTCGCTATTTATCAGGTTGCAACACTTATTAATTTCCATAAATCGCCAAAACTCTTTTAGTGCTCTTCAACATTCCCCAAGGAATATGTATGTTTTTCAAAGTCAAACAGTAGGTACAGAAAGGTGACAATAATTTCTCAGAACATTATTTTTGCGTTGTACACTAAATTAAAGACTCGTAAAGAAACTTAGTTCCTTGCATTCAGTGCTTTAGGCTATACATTGCCCGTCACTCAGTACCAGAAAAGTTTCATACATTGTTTCTATTATACCAACCAGGTACAACAACATAGTCCGCCGCGCGCCGCAGGTGGTGACGGCGGGCGGGCAGACGGCGCTCAACAAGCTGTCGGAGCAGTTGCGCGCCGAGTGCGCGCACGCCGGCTACACCGAGGCGCTCACCTTCACGCTGGTCGGTGGCTCATATACTGGCTGCTTTGGTTACAAGGCGGCTTCTAGGCGTATGAGTGCGTGGAATACCGATTTGTACCCTGCCATAAGCAAGTGCAAGGCGTACACCGCACGCGGGTGGCAGATGGACCACGGCGAGGTGGCATAAAAGTACACCTGGGGTGTAAAACGGTTTTGCACGTTGCAAAAATATTCCGTATTCTTGATGTCTAATGCTGCTCACTCGCATTCGCGCGAATACGCGAACCATAATTGTAGGACGAATCTTCGCAAATGATCATGCGACGATTTTGACACATTCGTGGTATTCCCAGCTGTCAAAGCTATGACATTTTGTGCAATGTACAAAGATTCGCGGGCATGTGAGTGAGCGCGGTAAGGCCTCCGCAAACTGGCCACCAGCGATAACCACCGGTGGTCGGTAGCTTCGGCTAGTTTGCAGGGACATTAAGAGTAGAATTCGTGTTGTATCTAACGATGCTGATGACGTCACAGTGCTCCCGAGACGACGTGGCGACCAAATTGGGCGTCAACATCGAAGACGTGCCGGCCGCGCATATCTCCAACCCAAAGACTCTGGAGTTCCAAGTGAGTGCGAAAATACAGTAGTGCCGTAGTGTAGGCATCAGGCAATAAAAATATAAATGCATAATTTAAATATGCCGTATTCCCTCTAGCTCTAGGTGAACTAACCCAGGACCGATGCCTGTGTTGGAGGTATCTAGAGTTATGAAATAAACTATGTACTAGTGAAGCCGTTGCTTCACTTCGAGAGACTTACCTAATTTATTTCCTACATAGTATAAATATTTCCTATATATAGCCTATGTGCAAC
This sequence comes from Hesperia meskei straton, assembly GCA_018248915.1. Classification (NCBI taxonomy): domain Eukaryota; kingdom Metazoa; phylum Arthropoda; class Insecta; order Lepidoptera; family Hesperiidae; genus Hesperia; species Hesperia meskei. The sequence continues at coordinate 12,036 of DWJQ01000596.1, read as the reverse complement.
TCTGTCTTTACTCGTTAATTATTTTCGTTCATAATTACATCCATATCGAGCGGGTGTTTTGTTTTAGCCTTGAAAGCGTCGCAGAGACAAACAGACTTACTTTCGCATTTATAATATTAGATGTTGTGGTCGGTTTTTTAAGGTACTCTCATCGATCTAATAATCATCTCCTTGGTGCACGGTTGCAGGTGGTCCGTCCGCTGCTGCTACCAGGGCTGCTGAAGACGCTGGCGGCCAACAAGCGCATGCCGCTGCCGCTCAAACTCTTCGAGATCAGCGACGTCGTGCTGTTAGACCCTAGCGCCGGTGAGACACAACAGGTTTACGGACGATTCACACATATCAGTGAAGTCACCGTTCCGTCACAGTACCGGCAAATCTTTCATACATTCTCGGCATTGTCAGCACTGACACTGCACTGACAATGCCGAGAATGTATGAAAGATTTGCCGGCACTGTGTCGGAACTGAGACTTCACTGATATGTCTGAATCGACCCTTACTTTTATGCCGCTCCCCCATGCATGCATTCCGCGTGCGCTGCACGTCTTTTACGCCCGCTTGCGGCGGCCTGACTCTTTAACATTTTAAAATGCAATGGACTGATATTACCTTGGTACTTGAATCGACGACTGGGGGGAGGAGGTGCCGAACGTAGGATCTCATGCAGCTAACTTAGCTTAGTATTGGTGGAAATTCACCACAATAAAAAACAGAAAAAGAGAAGACCATATTCCGTCGATCTCATACAAAATTGCTAAAGTAGATAATGACTTGATGACATTGGTGTGAGGTTACTAATAATGATGTTGGTGTAACAGAGACGGGCGCGCGCAACGTGCGGCGCGTGTGCGCCGTGTACAGCGGGCGCACGGGCGGCTTCCAGTTCGTGCACGGGCTGCTCGACCGCCTCATGGCGCTGCTGCGACAGCCCTGGCCACAGGGCTACTGCCTGCGCCCGAGTCAAGGTTGGTTGGGTATTGTGGGGACAAATCACCCAGCAGACGTTGTTTTGTAATATATCTATGTTCTTGTATCTCGATCTAAGCTGCTTAAGCTGTATGTATTGTAAAAACTATAATTGTTGTGGAATTTATTGCCTTATTGAATCCTAGTAGCGTTATTTTTACCTACATATCGCTCAGTCGCAGAAATCGATGAGTTAGTTTAAATAATGCACTTGTACAAATAACCTCGTTTTTACTTATCATACACAATATTTCGACCCACTTGTCATGGCCACAACCTACAATGCATCAAAATATTGGCAACTTGAATTTGAAATTTGCTTCCTACGCAACAATGAGTCAATTTTAAAATTATTGGTTTGTTACAGATCCTGCATATTTCCCCGGTCGGTGTGGCGAGGTGGTGCTACATGGAAATGTTATAGGGAAGATTGGAGTTCTACATCCTAATGTGTTAACCGCCTTTGAGCTGACAAACCCATGCTCCGCAGTGGAAATAGACTTGGAGCCTTTTCTGTAAATATACAAATATTATTTATTAAACAATACTATTATTGCAATACAGTCTTATCATTCAATCACGTTATACTGTCGAATTTTCGGTTACCTTTATCAATTATCAATTTATTAGACAAGTGGAGATAAGTATTTAGCTTATGATTAATGGGATTCTCCACTTCCTTACTAGCAGATTATGTAAGCTGAATTTTGATTTGTTTTTACATAATCAGAAGTATATAATTATATAAATGTACTAAATGTCATAGACCGTTATTATATATGCTGAAAATATTTTTTACTATCCTTGGTGTATGGTCAGTTAAACCTTAACACATTCGACATATTCCCAACAGTATTATATGACGAGGATGGATTTCCATCATAGCTTTATCTGGCGATAGGGCCTTTCGTGCCCTGTGAAGCACAGAAAAGTTGAAGAATTTTTGTCAATAATCACCCGTCCAACTACCGACCACACCTTCTGTTTCCTCAGTCAGTCAGTCAGAATAGTCTGCACACAGTCATATACTCGTAATCTTTAACTATTGGAATTGAAATACCTTTCTAAAAGGGAAGGCTCCGCTTGTAAGTAGTAGTCAAAACTAGAAATTGTTTAAATACACTTTATTGTCTATGGTAATAAACATCACAAACAAATGTAACAACTATAAAATCACATGGTATTTGATAGTATACATGTTGTACATATAAGTAGTACTAACTATTTATCTTACCTCACAACTCCTCACAATACCTTTAGGCAGACGACAACAGGTAAAGCTTACAAATCCGTTTCTAGCACAGTAAATTTTTTAATAAAATATATATTATATATACATTTATGATACTGTAGCAAGTTACCTTAGTCATAACACTAACTTACATTCGGGACTAAATAAATACTTAATACTTGTGGTATATTATGTTCATCTTTTGTTTAGTAAGATAATATTGTATGTTAGTGGGTCAATCAACACAATATTTTGTTCTAATTCAATATGTTTAATTTATAAGGCACACTTTATTGACTACTTTAAAATGGATTTACCAGAAATTGCATCACAAAAATATATCACTCTGTACTTGTGACTTTAGAATTCCATTACAAATCTTACAAATACCATTTACAAATATATCTTATTAGTTCACCATCAAAACAAACCTACTTACTAAATTGAATGACCACATACATTGAAAACACTTCAATTAATTAAACATACAATATGTTTAGAGAAACCTATAACAAGTTTATACTGTTACTGAATAATACTAAAAATAAATTAAATGTAACATTATGCAAAGTGTTTTTCTATTGTTACACTGCTTGTTAAATTTTAAAATGATATAAACAAAACGATAAACATAATTTTAAATAGATTAAAGGATTACTATACACCAGATAGATATTTGGAACATGGACGGATGCAAACCGTTTAAATGTTGCTCTGTTTTAAAGTTTCAATCTAAAAGCAGTTCAATCTTGAACAATCTTTCTAGCTCTGACCTTTTGAAGTCGGAAGCAACGACAAAGGGACAGTGATAGAACGAAAGTTCTTTGAGATTTGGTGCAGTAGTCTTAATGACTTTAGCTACTTGCATAGTGATGTGGACACAACGAGACAGACTAAGGTAGGTGAGATGTTGGAATATGTTATTCGAAAAATATGCAATTAAAGCTGTTGTGGAAAAATAAGCATGGCGCAATTTTAATGATCTCAAATTTTTCAACCTGTATAGGTGCAGAAGACTAGAATCAAAAAGATTCTTACATGTCATGATATGCAAAACTTGAAGGCCTTTGCAGTTTGATATTGAACAAATTATATCATCATTGAGTGTATCACCGTAAATATGTAATGCACGTAAAGTCGACTGCTTCATCTGCAGTAGAGATTCCAGAAAATCGGCAGGTATATTCTTCATCTTCTCCATATTAATACTGACTAAATTCACACATTGAATCATGCTGTAGAGGCTGCTATGAGTTAGGGCAAAGTTTGATAGGATCAGAGTTTCCAAGTACTTTAATTTCTCAAATGGTAAGTGATACACAAAGTTACCATTAGTGTTTTCAGCACTATGAGCTATAAGCGAGTTTCGGAAACTCAAGAATTTTAAATTAGGCCAATTACCTAGGTCATCAAAAATACAACTATCCACATAAGATATGCTAATTTCTAAGTGAGTCAAATTCGGACAGTAACTTATTAAAGATGTTCTGACTTGAGAATACAATTTAAAATACTGTAATTTCACATGTTTCAAATACTTAGCCACAAAAGGCACTATATTATCCCTTACCCTGACATAATTCTTCATGGATACAATGAGGCGGGTGTTGTCCCAAACACAGGGAGTGAGGCAGAGTTCCTGCCATCGCACACAAACGTTAGCCACTGCCAGCAGCGATTCAAAATCGATCATAGAGAATATGTATATCAATAATTCGTTTGGCAGATCATTTATAGTTAGTGTGTGTGCACATAACTGAACATCTGTCATCTCGAGGTGCACCATCCTTGGTAATGGTAGTCCTGTAAAAGATTTCACAGTAATATTTAAACACTCTGGCTTTTGCCTCTGTATATTCTATTCCCATAAGAACTACACGTTGGTAACACATTATAACAACATTAACCGATACTCCCTAGAATTGTTAAACTCATTACTACACACAACAATCCACATGATAATTAGATTTTGAGGTCACAAAATTTAAACAAATAGGAGGTCTACAAATTCATTTCCTTAACGACTAATTGAAAATCAGATGTGAAGCAATAGAACACAACATACCTCCGGATTACCTTGCTTCCTATTCGAGAATATTTTACGGTTTGCTTTATTATAATCATAATTTATGTAAACTTTGCTTGTAGCTATGTTCACAATGTAAATAAATACTTCAAAAAATAATACTTCTCTTCTGAGATTGAATTCTTCATTATAAACGATTAGAATTATTTTTTTAACAAAATAATAAAAATAACTTTCATCTTTGACTTTGATGCTATTTTTGTATGACGTTCACAAAAGTTGACTGACGTGACGTAGGATTAACGACTACCTAGGTACCTACCTATCGTATGATCGGTGACTTCGGTGAGTTCGGGCTGAGTGACGTGACTTTGACATTTGCGTTTCGTTTTACTCATAAGAAAAATTTGTAGCTTTATTCATTACCAACTAAGACCACAAAATACCCAAGACTTATTATATATTTTTTATCCATAATAATTAATTATTTCAAATTAATTCCAATCAAGAAAATAAATTAAGAATTTCAAATATTATTGTATTTATGAATTTTGTATTATAACATTTAATTTCACCCAAGGCGGCCGGTTCGCTCAACTCAAACCCTTGGAGCTTGGAGCAATGATTAGTGGAGAACCTTGTAGTAGGAGAGCTGGCACTAATTTTGGGTAAGTTTGCAGCTTGCCTCAAATACCTACCCAAAATTAGTGCCAGCTCTCGGAGTCTCGGACTATTGGAGCTTTTGAAAGAATATGTAGTCTAATTTTATTGATAACTAGCTTTCCGCCCGCGGCTTTGCCCGCGTCTGATGTTCTCCTTTCACCTTCTTCCGTTCAGTAGTTTCAGCTGTGCGTTGTCTGTCAATCAATCACCAGTAACGCAAGAGTTTTATTAAAGTTTCATAATAAATAAATAAAAATAATTTTTTAATAAAATTTAGTAAGTATGTGCTTAGTATTTTTTGAAATTAAATTGCTATAAGTAGTAGAATATTCTGTGTGTAATTACTTGGTTGTTTTGTGTAAAAGAAATCATCCAGATAATTTATTTTCTGACTGTTATTGTAATTTCCATTATACTATATTAATTTTAGGCACATAATTATTATTCGTCTCGGTTGGGTAATCTAATTACGTACTTACACTAAGATAAAGACACAATAGAAAACTCTTCACCCAAGTGATTGAAGTTTATTTATGTACTCAGGAATAAAATAGGGCGCAATAAACCGGTCATTAATTTTACTACTACAAACTTTTTATTTGATTAATAATTTATGTTAAAATATTACAAAATTGCCGTTATATACACTTGAATACATTTTCGAAACATCAAAAAACAGGTGGTAAGTATGTAGCTGCAGGCACTGTAACAGATCCTTTGCTTGTTTTCTGATCACCCGAAGATGCGATTGAGGGTAAGTATTGCTGTGTGGGCACTTTTGGCGCTGGTTGTGATGGTTCAGAACTAGGAGAAGATGCTGTATTCGTTGCAGATTGTGTAACCACTGTTTGCTGGTTCTGAGAAATTTGTGCTGGGGGGATGTAGGTATCCGTTGGTTTGGATACGGCTACAGTTGGTTGAGGATTAGGCGCTAAATAACCTTTATTGGGATTAGTTACAGGAGGGACGTAGGTATCCGTTGGTTTAGATACGGCTACAGCTGGTTGAGTGTTAGGCGCTAAATATCCAGTATTGGGATTATTTGGAGATGCTGTATTCGTTGCAGATTGTGTAACAACCGTTTGCTGATTCTGTGAAACTTGTACTGGGGGGATGTAGGTATCTGTTGGTTTGGATACGGCAACAGTGTTTTGACCGGAGTTTCTTGGAGGCAAATACCGGGGTGCGCTTGTCGATACGACTCCAGACGTCGACCCCGTGTTAGTTCCTGTAGGTTTGCCATCGCCATAACCTGAACCCGAGCTAACAACGGTCTGAGTTCTAGTCCTCGTGTTGCTTTGATAACCAGTGTTAGTTACCGCTGTAGGTCTGCCATCGCCGTAGCCTCCGCCCGAGCTAACAACCGCTTGTGTTCCTGTTACCGCAGTGCTTTGGTAACCAGTATTAGATACCGCTGTAGGTCTGCCATCCCCGTACCCTGAACCTGAAGTAACAACTGATTGTGTATCTGTTACCGCAGTGCTTTGGTAACCAGTATTAGTTACCGCTGTAGGTTTGCCATCCCCGTACCCTGAACCTGAAGTATCCACTGCTTGTGGTCCTGTTACCGCAGTGCCTTGATAACCAGTATTAGTTACCGCCGTAGGTCTGCCATCCCCATACCCTGAACCTGAAGTATCAACTGCTTGTGTTCTTGTTACCGCAGTGCTTTGATAACCAGTGTTTGCAGTGTTCCGGGCGCCGTAGTTGTATCCATTTGCCGCAGACTCGACGGCGGTGGATCCAGCTGTAGATCCGGTGTTCTGGGCAACGCTGACGGTATCTCCGGAAGCAGGCACGGGATACGCGTAGTACATTTGCATCCTGTCAACAGTGGGCGCTTGAGTCTGAGCAATGGAAGTGGCCGTAGGGAGATCAAAAGAAACTGTTGGTTTGTCGTACACATACCCGGCTTGACGTTTAGCGCGCACCCCTCCTGGTGGAAGTTTATTCGTGATTTTTAATATAACAAAACCAGTATTTGTATCAAAGTATAATAACATAATACTAATACATATTGAAACATATTTAAATTTTACATTCATTTTTATACAACAATGATTGAAATGTAGTTGAACTGATTAAAAGAGATACCAACACCAGTTACAATTCTGGATATAAAAAGGCGATCCTCGGATAGTTTAGCTGTTTTTATAGGGCTTCGAGACAGTTACATCAGGTGCCTTATGAAATTAACACTTCCACAGTTAACCCGTAACTTGCTCTGTACTTATTGTGTATTTCGTATTACATTTTTCATCTGAAACGATGGTTTCTTCAGTAGGGAAATCTGCAGGAAATCCGTAAACTTAAGTAATTTACTTAGATTCTGGAAGAATTGACAGTTCAATGTCCTGAACAGGGCCCTGTGGGTCAATCTTATATGAAATTTAAAATTGGGCGCGTTTCAAACTTTATACTTACCTAGGTACTTAATAATTATAAATGGCTGCGATAAACGAAAACATCGTGCAGAAAATTAGGAGTTCTCCTTATTGCTATCAAAGGTATGTGAACTCCGCCAATCTGCATTTGGCCAGCCTCGTGTGTTAGAAGACATAAACCCACCCGAGGGACAGTTATGGTTTAGGATTATTATGATGATTCAGAGTACCCTTCATAGTAGTAGCCTTCATAGTTCTCTGGACCTTCTCAAGGTTGTTTAGCATTAAGTCCGCCTTTTGTAACACTTTGTGTTGGAACAATAAAGAATAAAGAAATAAAAAAAAAATACCCTACCTACTGTCAGGGAAGACTTTTACTAGCAAGTATTTTTATTTATTTATTTATTATTTTGCAACACCTTAATCTAGGGTATACAAGGGCAAAAACTTAATGCCTAATGCCTAAATATCTGTGGAGATGTCATGAGAGCAAGGATAAATTTTATAGAAACTAGGTTTGTTATGAAATATATAAATATCGTAAATTCATTGTAGTCCCTAGTGCCTTGGGTCTATGAGTAAGTTATTAAAATTAACCCGATAATCGGTCGACTTACCTGGATCACGGGTAAACACGCGTTATGCGTGCTATGTCTATGATCTAAATCTATATCAAAAATCCATTTAAAGTATTCTAAGTAAGTATAAGGTATCTAAGGATTTGTGAATCTAGCTATCTGAAGACGGTAAGATATTTTAGTGTTTGCTTAGCACAACCAGTCATCATGCGGTTTTCATTGAATTACTAACAAATTAAGCATTTTCTTGTCATGAAAGTGCGATGATTGTTTTATCGTTGTCTCTTCATGTCAAGGCTGCTAGTGTTTTATCAAGACTTGATTTGAAGTTGGTTTGGATTTTGCAATGTTATCTTATGCGTATTTTATCAGTGTGCGTTTTGTAAATAGAACGTAGATGTAAAATTATGGCAGTTTTCATTATGATTTCAAACTCGTAACATTGCAGAATATTGATACTAGGTACCTATGATTAAAATATCGACATTAATAGATATCCCTGTTTAGTAGTATTATTTTTAAATAACTTCCTGTGTATATGACTAAGTCCACACGGCGTAATAAACAACATAAAGAGACAAAAACAAGCATCTACCAAGTTCAGTTTGGATATCCTCACGAAAAATAGAAATATTTCGTGGATATCCTATACTTATAGTAATAAGTATTATATGTAGGTACTCTACCCATTCAGTATTTTTCATTAATAGCCTGTATATCATAATTACTGTATTTACGCACTTATCTATGTGCGTGTAGTGAGACGAATTTGATTCACAAGACACGACAAGTGAAAGGAAGTTGGACGAAGGCTGTGGGTTCACTCGCGGAACGAGGCTTGAAGTAGATTGCCAGAAGCCGTGCTCAGTTCCACTCGGCCTTTGTACACATTAATTAGGTTCGTATTTGTTTTATTTATTTCCATTTATGCTTTAAATGCTTTTATTAATTCTCATTTGGAACCATGTCTATTGTTTGTTTCGTTTAAAGATGCAATGCGATTCCACGACTAGTTATGTAAATAGCTCATAAATTATTCATAAGCAGCACTGAAGTCCATGTATTACTTACCTACCGATTAAAGATGTATGTACCTACGTAATGTTATGTCCATTGTTATTACTTAATAGTGTTTTTTTTATTGAATTAAGTTAGCAAACGAGCATGCAGCACCACCCTTCCGCTGCCGCCCATGGCAATTGTGACCGACTTAGAACAAGACCCAATTTAGGGACTAGGGTGGTTAGTCCAATTAGTAGATGGTGTTAGAATGTTAGTTGGTTAGTTTGTTAATAAGTGTGAGGATTATAATATCAATTTTCTAAATATTATATTAAATTAATTAAACATTGAAAGTATATACCTAAGTATCTACATAATAGGTACTTATATAAAAAATAATATAGTTTTAACAATTTAATGAGTCCATGACCCAGCCCAGTGGGGGATCATGACTCTCATGACCAACCCTTGGATCCGCTAGGTATTGCATCTCTAAGTATTATATCAAATATTCATTAATACGTCATCTACGGTCATCTGTAATTTAAGTAGGTACTTACTACAAAACGGCAATGATATTTGAATTTTAAAAGGTCAAATACCTAGCCCTGAGTTGATTTATTTGGTCAATCATTTCCTAGTCCTAGTGTTCATTGTTATTAGCCGCCCGTGCGCTAAGGCTAAGAACCTGCGTCGAGCTGTTAAAACTTGAATGACTAAATTGACTAGGTACTTATTTATTATAAAGCTTAAGAGTTTGTTTGAACGCGCTAATCTCAGGAACTACTGGTTCGAATTGAAAAAATCTCTTTGTGTTGAATAGACCATTTATTGAGGAAGGCTATAGGCTAGGTACATCACGCTACGAACAATAGGAGCGGAGCAACAACTATCCCAAAGTGACGCGAGGGCATCTTAAGGACGACGTCTGCTGGGTCTTCTAGTAAGAAACAGTTGTATCGTTCCAGAAAATGCCGCTGAAGCTCTACGCCGTGTCGGACGGACCGCCGTCGCTGTCGGTGCGCCAGGCCTTCGCGGTCCTGAACGTGCCCTTCGAGCTGGTCCCCGTCGACTATGGCCAGGGAGAACACATGACGCCGGAGTATGCTTTGGTAAACTTATTCATAGATCTGATAGAATACTTTTTCGCTACCTTGCATAATTATCGTGCGAAAGAAAAGAAAACTCTATGTGTACCTACATAGAGTTCCGACTTATTTTTCTACAAGATTGTGATAGTTAGGTACCTACATCCCTTTTGAAATTCGACTTTGAAAGTGATAGTGTTTGGGTTTTCGTTAATGTTCAGGGAGTGAGGATTCTTAACTGCTTCGCTCAAGCTAGTATCGACTCTACTTCGGCTGCCTAAATACTAAATTGCATTAAGGAAAAGTTAACAATTGCATTAAGTGCCGTCATTTTTAATTAATTGATCTCGTTGCCACAATTGAGTATGTTTTGTGTTTGTTAGCCTAACCTCGTTAACACACGTTAGACCTATTTAACTTGATTCAGATGACTCAGGTCACAAGATGTTTAATACTAATCACGTCTGCACAAATCTTCCTGCATCAGCAACCTACGGGACACGCATTAATATGAGTTGTTCCAATTGTTTGATTACGGAAGTAGGTATGTCGTATGAAAATTCACATGCATGCTCAGAATAAACATCGGATTATGCAGTTTAGACAATTAAAGTTTGGGCAACAAGCACATTTAACTTATTTACACATTTAACAACTCTGATAGAGAGCCCATTGATTCAAAAGATAATCAAAAGTGCCGTTGATTTCCACTGTGTTACTGAGAAGTTCTCTAAAATTCTCTTTTTATTAATGTTAGCATTTAATAACATGCAGTACTTATATTCACACATTGACACTACTGAACTTAGTACCTACGTAAGTGACGATAAAAGTAAGCTTGGGTGGTAAAACGCACTGACAAAGAAAAGAAAATTCTTAAAAGTTGTCTTACAAGTCGTACAAGTAGTCAGTAGACATAAAAAATCTAAAACTTTTATGACATGTTCCATAGAGAAAGCAATTTCTTTAATCCTACGCGTGGGTACAGAACTCGCAGGCATGCTGATATGCCAGTGAGGCCAATGCGCATACCAAACTTTCACTTACTTATAGGTAAAACTTTGATTTCAGATGAACCCACAGAAAGAAATTCCGGTGTTAGACGACGATGGCTTCTTTTTAGGAGAGAGTAACGCAATCCTGCAATACATCTGTGATAAATATAAGCCAGATTCCGATCTTTATCCTAAGGATCCCAAAACTAGGTAAGAAAACTCTAATTATCTACATCTACGCTCGTGGCAGGTGAAACAGGTGACTCGTTAATTCTGAACATATTCCTAAAAAGTAACTTTCATATGTAGTGTCTGTGTTAAAATCAACGAAATTTCAAACAAACACTCAACCCCTATTTTACCCTAGTTGAAATATGACAAAATTCGTACAGGTCTATAGACGTTACTAATTTCAAACTACCCACTGCCAAACTCAGATTTTACATCTCAAGTGGTTTACGATATTTCGTTAGTAGCGAGTGACTTTTCATCTTAAATGATAAATAAAACTAATTACTTACCTTATATATCATCTTACAGAGCCATCGTGAATCATCGCCTGTGTTTCAACTTATCTACGTACTACGCTAACATCTCCGCTTACACTGTGAGTATGGGATGTATAAGGTGGTAGAGTCAGGGGTAGTAAGGTAGTACCCACCGACGCCCGCCACGGCAAGTAGAAACATTTCTACCACGTAATAACTGTATTGACAGCAACTTTAAACATTTTTAGAGGTGATCATCTCCGTTCAGAGGTAGTAACACATCCGTGTACGAAACAGAACGAGACTCTTATTAACAATTACTTACTGGACTGTTAAAATTAAAAGTACAATTATTAACAGCCCCTTCTCCACGATGCCCTCTTATTGTAACGAAATGATCTACTAACATACCTCACAAAGATCACAGTTTGTCGGTATGTACAAAAGTCAACTCGCCAATCTGCAAATGTCAAAATGTTCAGGAAGGATAGGATTTTAATAAAAAAAGTATGTATCGTTGTTAATCAGGGATTTCTTCAATTCAAGTTAATGAATTTGTATACTATTACCACAGATACAATATTTTGCCACAATATGGGTTGTGTAAAAAATA
>DWJQ01000595.1:0-13555 GCA_018248915.1 Hesperia meskei straton | reverse complement strand
TGAATCTTTATTTCGTCGCAGTGATGATCTCTTAATCTTATATCATCTTAGATCATTATTTTTTATTCTACTTTATCATCCCCTTTAAAGTCAGTAAAGTTCACATTGTCCCATTTTATCTCGTGCTCGCCTATATTCACGGTTTTGTTTAATACAAACGCAATATTTATCAATAAACAAATAAGATCCGTAGTTTCGATAAAAAATCTTAGAAATTACACAATTAACGCATTTGTGTAGAAAGCACTTGACAATGACCTCTGAATAAAAGAGTTAAAACGAGTTAGACTACATTTGCTTTGTATTATAACTGTCCTTTGCGTGCCTGTGGGCTTTTACTTAAAAAATCATTAATCAACGTCGCAATAACTAGAGTTTCGTAACGTTTCAGTATTTATAAGCCGAGACTGTATCGCTGGGGATTATGGAGGGGCGCCACCCTAGAGACCACCCCCTTTGAACGTCCAATGTAAGACTAACATAGAATCCACTCTCGCCGACTTAATAGCTAATTTAATAAGAATTATTTGTGTGAAGTAATCTCTGCGCGCTTTCCTACAGACGGGTTTCTTGGACGTTTTTACCACGTATGAAGTACATTAGTGACATTACATTACCATTATTAACAGCCTGCGGTAATTCTGCTTATGACCATTAGTAGTTTCTAGCGTTATACCTGTTTGATGAGTCGGTGGCTTAGTAATAACACCGTTGATCAAAGGATTTGAAGTTACATTCCCGAACCGAATGTTTATGATATCTTATATGATTGCGTCTATGTACCTCACAAAACAGACTGCTCTCAAATTACACTTGTAAAGTTGTGATTGTGTGAGTTATGTTTACCCGACAATAACTGAAATAAAAGGAGTTATGATTTCAGCCTGTGTTCATGTTAATCTGTTTCTTATAACTTCTAAACTATTTATCAGTTTTTACCAATTGAGGTAACATTAGAAGCGTTTCGATCGAGCGAAAGATACAGATTATGTGACGGCACGCTAAAGTCAAAATGACACCCTCTAAAGGTCAGCAAGTTATTAGTTGCCGTGTTGGAAAGGTATCAAATTAAAAGACATAGACAAAGACAAATACAATTCAAATATGTATAACACAGCATCAATTTTACTTACCCATGTTTGAAAGTCATAGTTCCATATATTTTAAAGGTTAAGCAACACTAAGTACGCGTACTATTAAGTACGCGTAAGAGTGGCTATTAGTCATATCGACTCTAGTTTTAGGTAGGGTATCGCTATCAGTTCACCAAGCGCCATTATTGCGAGCGGTCGGCCGTGACCCCTAGTCTAGTGCACTTATAATGCTTAGCCGGTGTACTGTCTCTAGCACGGAGCAAGCTACGGTACCCAGCACACTTAACCTTGTTTGGCACCTAACCATAACTGCATCCTAACCTTGCGGGACTTCGACCAGAAAGAACAATACCGATGCGCATGCGACGATGCGTCTTCGCGACGATTGTTGTATGTCATGAAGTAAGAGGCCGCGAGGCCAGTTGCATGCTGCACGCGAAATGCTAAGTGAGCGTACAGACGCGGGCTTTGTCGATGCAATAAAATAAACCTCAACGCATAGCCTTGTTTAAATTAGAATCTGTTTGTGAAAACTTGTGGTGTAAGTTGCTCGTGTTACTACCGTAATGCCGTCCGTGCTTCGCTTTGGGAAAATGATTCCTTACGTTTGCAAATTTTTACCTATTCAGAAATCTGTATCGTCAAACTGTTATTGCAGCTGTATTGCCATCTGAAGCAGATATTTCTTTGAACGTGTTTTCCTGAGGACATGATATTAATAGTATGTCACTCTCCGGCCCTTTAATTTTATCTTCATAGCTTCATACGAAAAATTAAATCGATCTGTGGCTCCGTTTGACGTGAAAGATAGACATACATACTTTTATATAATTTGGTCATAGTCTTAGCACCTTTTGGCGGTATAATGTACTGATACTGAATCAACGATAAGTCGAGTTCAAAATCATACTCATCATAATAAATATAACAATACTAATTCAGTCACTATACGTCACGTATATTACATAACAGCCTTTATTTTTTGCCTAATACCAAAGATATCAAATAAAATATCTGGTACCTTGGCATTTTATATTGAAAGTAATAACACTCACTATAACGATGATAGCTTTTAACTTTGTGTAACACCAATTTCCGCGTGGGTGTAACCGGTTATTAGACAATATTAGCGTATCGGGTATGCGATTATTTTAATTTCTTTTAGTGCTCACAAGTAGGTATAACTGTGAACTGCCATATAGCTTCATAGCGGATTTATGAAGAGAATTACGTAACCAGTTTCATTAATTAAGGTTGTCAAATATTGATTAATTTCTCTACGTATAATATCATCACTGCCAAATATAGTGCGCGTTTAAAATAAAATGCACTCTTTTGGCGATTTCCTATGTAGGCCGCGTTTTTTTTGGCAACTAGTGTGTCGGCTCGAAAGTATATGGCCTAAAATTTCACGGCCATTTCGCGTAACCACTAGTAGACAGTGATAGATCGCACCGAGTAACTCATTTTCGACTTGCGTAAGTTTTAAATTGTTTTTGTTAGCTGGACTTAGAAAACTACTGATATTAAATCTAAAGTTTACAGCTATCACCATTGCATATATAAGTATGTATTTCTACATCGTATTATTGTATTTTTATGTCCTTATGTTCTCTACGCATGAGGTAAAGATATAACGCGTAGTTATATAAGTAGTAACTTAACGGCCGACGGAAGGCCAAGTTTACAGCAAGGATAAACCTTCAAACTTTACATAATACGAACTACAGCGGCCTCGGATCGCTTAACTAACGAGCGAGGAATAATTTTACGGTGGTGCGGTTAGGGTAAGATGATTTAACACCTTGCGCAAGGTTGGTCGGACGCGATGATTTAAACGAAACGTGTCACCAAAGATCCTGTCGCGCATTTAATATTTACGTTTGAACTGACAACTTCCCGTCTCTTATCCTTATCGGAGATTCGCTCGTCGCTTTGGAATTGCTCAATTACACGACTTGGCATTGTTGTCGGTCAGCCGTGGCGAAACTGCAGAACAGGTGTGACCTGCGAGCGATTTACATGACTGTCTTGCACGATGAATTATGCACTGTCGGTTCCAATCAACAATTACAACTCGGCTACATGCAAAAATCTACTCGACAAATAGATCTACAATCTGTGAACATATATTACAAATTAAAAAGTGATGATTTGTAAGTTTATGAAGATTTATGATTAAGTATGTGAACGGTTTGGATTTTCTAAATTTTAAATTTTATTTCGGACTTTAAAGTGAGCAAAGTTTCAAATAACATGGTGACAAAAAAGTCTTATGTAGTTTGTTTGTAACAATCCTAACGTTATAGTTAAGGTTCATATTACATACTCAGAAATTCTTGTTGTATCTATTGAGGACAGAAATAAATAGCAATTATAAATTATTCAAGTGGATAGACTTTCGAAATAGTTTTGTATAAGATATCTAATTGCAATAATTAATTATTTATCAATCGCGGTTCCGTTGTCAAATGTCACTTCAATCACGTCAATTGCTGGTTATTATATTCGCAGTAGCTTACACTCGGTATAAGCACGATGCCCATCGAAGCCGTATTATGTTCTCGTGTCTAACAATGCCTGATCAAAATATTTATAGCTTCTACCTCTACCGATGTTGTCGCCACAATAAATTAATCACATCGCACCTTGGACTCCGGCATCGATTTCATACGCCGTAGTGACAGCAGTTCTTTTCAAGCGTATCGAACCGAACCAAATGTGTCTCAGTGATCAATCGTGAATCAGTGGCTCGGTTTACATTCGATGTTAAAGGAAACTAGGATGTTTACTCGAAGTGACCGCAGGAAGAGATTTACGCAGTAGGTAACTAAACGTCAATGTATTCGATCAATGAAAAGTTATTTTTAAAGAAAAAATCAATTTTTTTTATTCAAAGTAGTAAATTAGTGAGGATAGGGCAATTTAGAAAAGAATGAAACTTTTTTCAGATAAAAGCGTTCCATTTGCGTATAATATATTATCCATACCTACATACTTCGTTTGGTCCACTAATTAGATATTCAAAAACTGGTGATTGATATTATAATCAAATTCATCTTCATTATCATTAACTTTATAGTATCCAGCAAGATAAATCTATAAATCACATTTAGTCACACATATTTACGTCACACTTAACAGCCATCATTTATGTTGACGTGCGCACAAACCAGTAGTTTTTGCTAACGGCGCCATGTTATGTCCTTTGAAAAACTTGTTTTTGTTAGTAAATTGCCACTTATAGCCGTAAGTGCGATATCTGCGACTTGTACTGAATTCGGAATGAATTTTATTCTAATCTATTCATTGGAACATGGTGAGATTCAGGAATATAAAAAACTGCTCTCAAAACAGGATGTTTTTCAGTAACGTTCTCGCCTAGTTAGATAAGTTCTACTTTACATATTTGTCTTTCGTTTTAGGCATTCAGCTGATTCAATACTAAAACATTGGGGCCAGAAAATTCTAGGCTAGGTATTAGAATCTCATGTATTTTACATACAAGAGTTCTTGTCCTAACAGAAAAACAAGGCTTTTTGCAACACACAGCAATCATGACATAGCGAATGATTTGTGATGTGTTTAGTTTGATAATTAACACTTCCTATTACCTACGAATCACTTTTATCACTGATACCTTGGGTAGATAGCCAGTTTTAATGATGCTTCGTTTAATTAGAATTCTTGAATACACAGCGTTTGTGGTAATTATCGATTTTTAAACGAAAACCACCGACCATAGCTGGGTTAGATACCCTTACATTTTCAGATTTATGACTGAAATTTTGGCTAGGATCCAAATATGGAGGACGGGGTTCATGCAATGCTATAGACTTTTATGTTATTTATAAACGTCTGCATTGACGCCAGCTTGTCTAGACCATGCTTTATTGAATATTCCCTGTGATCCGCCCATTCCTGGTACTTTGTCACCGATACCACGTGATATTGTGCATGCAACTGTAATTACTTAAACTAGCAGCTAGCTCCGTAACTACCACTTATACTACACATTGTACGTAGTAAGGCAATTGTTGGTATATTTTAACAATTATACACTTTAGTATTACAATGGTAGATGCATTTAACTCTGGGTAGGTGTGATAGTGTTTTAGCTTTATCATCGTCAAAATATTAAAACTCTAATAAATTATGATTATTTTTAATGACATTGTTGTTTCATATTAACACGTCATCGAGTATCGATTGTCATTTTAGTCATTATAATTCTGGTGATTTGCCTAATCTTTACGTGGTTTTTTAAATAACATAGTGTTATTTCTTCGTTAAATCAATATTTACCTATGTATAAAAAGCCATTATTTACTTCGATTATATAGTCATATAACAACGTGGCCACCTGTTAATACTGTCATATAATCTGCATCGCATACTCTGGTTAAGTTTTTTGGATACAAAATATAAATGCAACTTCAGTGATAGTATTAGGTACACGTACATGTTTCTCAAACTGCAAAATACAAGTCGGTACTCATACGACGAAGATAGAAAAGGTCAGAATCAAATATAGCTTGCACTATAAAATGTTATAATAGATTACGTTTAAATAGTTGCAATAATAGTTATCGCTCATGCAGCAGTTTTAAATAGGCACTACATAATGTACGTACATGTCATTCATAACATAGTCAGTATTTAGCGACTGATATGATGGTTTAACTGTTATAGATAAAATTATATGTTCACGACGATAAGAATCCACTCCAAGAAGTGATGAATAGGTTCGAGTAAGTAATAATTGCAAATCTTATCTCCGTAACGGTTTTACTTTGATTTATACCATTTCGCAGCCTTGGCGATCTAGGTCTATAGGGACTATACAGGATATTGGATTGGTGCGCTCCATTATCGCCAGATGCTTTATGATTAGAGTACCTACTAGGCTCGTCATTGCAATGTTGTTCCTGCTCTAACAAATTGTCATTGTAAATTGACACAGAATATATTAAAAACAATCTCCGTCTGCTTAAAAGTATTAAGCTTTTAACAACAGTTTTTATCATCAAGAAAGACTTAGGGCAAACATGGAAAATATTACATGCATTTCTGTTGCATTAGTGATTTAAAACCTTGGGGTTCTTTTAATCCGTGAGCTAAGCTTTATGTCAAACGGTGATTTACTATGAAATTTTAATTTGTATACCAGTAAAAGTACGTCTGTAGAAACTATGAGTCTCATACTCGTAGATCTATGTATATGACAGATAAATATTAAAATTAATTAAATTTCATATATCAGATATTTCAACTGATTATATTAATCATGTTATTATCTGTGCTTGCATAGGCTGAGATAATGAGTACATAATAGAAAAGACTTGTCTAATCACAGATATCGTAAAAATATGTTGAAATAGATAATTCTTGTTAATAAATTTCCCTTTCTTCATACTACGAGTCTTGGAAATACATGAGTACCTACCTACCTACATAATTTTTTTTGTTATAATTGTACACTAGCGGTCCGCCCGCGGTTTCACCCGCGTGGATCCCGTTCTCGTGGGAATATATGCATGTATTATACATAAAAACCTTCCTCTTGAATCACTACCTATTACAAAAAACCGCATCAAAATCCGTTGCGTAATTTTAAAGATTTAAGCATACAGACAAACAAACAGACAGACAAACAGACAGACGGACAAAAATAGCGACTTTGTTTTATACTATGTAGTGATATTATATGTGCATTTTACGTGTAATATTAATGCTCTTCAACTTAGTGCCTATGCCTGTGCTATTTATTTTAAAATGGATTACCCCCCTCCTTTGCTTTAATTCGGAAAACCTAGTTCTCTTATTTACCAATAGTAGCTATATAAATTATTACCATAAATAACATTGCATTATTGCTCCGACAAACGTTCACAAATATTTCTTCAAAAATTATTTATTTTTATAATATCACTAACTAATAATATTTACTGTGCTTCTTTGCGTATAGCCTCATTCTTTTATTCATAGCGAGAAGCTAAAGAATTGTAACTATGACGATTAAGTGATACGTAGTAGATAAATATTTCTATGAAATGCTTAATTATCTACTGATTTATCCAATCGTCATCGTAAGCAATAAATCAATTGACATAACGGCGGCTTATAAGATTCTTTTGTAATTTCGTTGTGAAATTTATGGAATCTTAAACTATACATATAGTATCGAATACTTCAAATAAATTGTACCCGGATGTAGCGTTGCGTGTCAGTTCGCAATTCGCATTTATTCATGCGCACGAGATGAATAGAGATGTGAAATCTCATGCGTTTTGCATTTCACACTTCTGATTGGAAAATCTTATTGTTTTGCATTATTTTTGAACAAAGCTTTAGTATTATTGTAAGTATTTGGTTTTATATGACTTGCCAAATTACAACTAACCGATTACAGAAAGCTTATTTCTTAGCTTATTTCAAAAAAATTTGCGAAAAAAGAGGTTTTATTTCAGTAATGTCTTATAATTCGTTCATATTCGATATGGAATTCGTTTCAGTGGTAATCCACACAAATGTCAGCTTTCTGCTTTTCTGCCCCTGTGAAAATGCATTGTAGAGTGATGGCGAGAATTTAAAATGCCGTAAGTAAATTTTGCGTACAAGCTAATTTGAAAGGTGAGCACACTTATTAATTTTTTTTAGCGGGAAATGACAATTCCTCTCTGGCAGACTCTCGGCGATTGAAGCTCTCCTGAACGAACGACCATTCATAAAGTTTTTTCGTTGTTTGAAAAGTTAAGTTAGTTGAAGGTTGAAGAAAATCTCTTACAGATTATAATTGCGTCTTGGGCCCGGCAATTTGTCTACGAGACCTTTTTGAGACAAAGATAAGAGCGTTCTTGGTGAGGGCATTTCGGGGCCTCCAGATCTAATTCATATAATCTGAAATCATGATTATGTTTTGCCTTTCCCTGTGTTACAGCAACATCTGGAATCAGACTCGTCATTAACTTACTGGAAAGGTATTGTCTTTTGGCTAATATGAATGGTCTCAATAAATACCATACTTATCTCTATAAAGGTTTTTCTTCTTTAATTGAATTTTTATTGCTTATTAAAATTAAAATACATAATTAGTGCGTGCGTAAAATATGTCTTTAAAAATAAAATTATTACGATGAAGTAATTTGGTTTTGTAATAATTATTTCATTCACAATTAATAATTGTGTGGTTGCGTCATACTCATAATACAAAAGACACGTTCTTTAACCAGGTGATAATTCTTTGATATTTCTTCGCATTCGCATCAACCGCTGACTTTCTACTTATAAACTTAAGGAGAATTTACAAACAGTCCATTCACTCTCTATAACACTCAAGACTTCCTTGTTTATTTCTCGATGCAAAGGCGTGAACTCAAATACTGCCAACTGTTTATACAGGTTCACCTTAACATAAATTTAAACGTTTATAGAATAAGAGTCCGCCTGCGCGATTCATTTTAATTTGTCGAATATCGACAGGGCGTAGTTGACGCTAATGCTTACGGGTATTTGCAGCACCCGATTTATTGTGCACGTACTTGGCTCGAAGCTCTTCCGCACGAAGTCTCTTACATAGTTCAAGAGGCTTAGAACTTATTTTACTGCTCTCTCGCTTTGGCAGCAGATTAAAGGACTGCTCACATTATATTAACTCTACTTATACTAACTCATGTTTCGATTTTTTTCTATGAGTTGAATGTGAGTCGAGTTGGAGCAGAATTGATGTTATGTTTCAAAAGTTGAAGTTACTTTAAAGTGACCTCAACTTTTGAAAGTCTTATGCGTCTAGAAAGCTTCCGAAAAATCTTAAAAACGGCTATCTGACTTCTAGATGTTCTCGCGATGTCCACTCGTTTAAAATAGGTAAGTCAGAAATATAGTCATGTCATTTATTAGTTATCAGTTTAATTATAAGACTATAATAAAACAAAAATATAAATAGGCACTAGTTGAATATCGCACCTATCTGGGAAAACCTGATTTTTTGATAAACGGGGCTTTTCAGCGACACAAAACATCACTTTTCAATGGGATTATTTGAATATTGTCAAGGCTTTGAAACACAGTAACCCACGGCTCAGTAACAATTCCTTTTATCTGGTGTTGCTATATTTTATTATCTAATCTGTGGCAATTCGCACCGTAAATAAACAGTGTGTACGACTTGGGCTATAATGAGGCGTCAAGATTTGTCTTCACAATATCAGAGAAACAACGCAATTTTTAAAATGTTTCTCTTTTGCAATTATCTTTACTTTACAAGAGTTTGTGAAATAAATTGCTCGTAATAAACATCTCAACAGTGAGAAGTATCTTATTTCTCATCGGTTTACTTTATATTCACCCCAGCTACACAAATTAGGGTTGAGGCAAAAGCTCAGAACATAACATAAATCTGCCACTTTGTCTGCATATTTTAATTTGTAGTTATGGTAACCCTACGAGTAAGTACCACAGCGGTAATAGCTTCGTGATTCTTGAATTTGCACTCTTATTATTTATATGACAAATAGATTTAAATGTTTGCCATTTGCCAATAAACCGTTTTACTGCCCATTACATTTTCTTGGTATAAAATGTTATTACATTAGTTCGTCCAGAAAATGTAAAAAAGTAAGCGAAAAGTATATAAATATTTTCTTTTACTATCCAATTGTGTATTATGTACCACAATCCTTAACTTAACTCTAACTGAGAAGTACTCTGGTGTCTCAGATTCATGATCTTACAGTGAATAGAGTTAAAAAATAAAAGTTAATCTTTATGTAATGTAACGAATACGATTGCTATCGCACCAAAAGATCGATAAACATTCCTTGAGTAAATGTTATCTTACCACTCTTGAGCAATATAATATTATCTCTATCTGTATGAAAATTTACTTTATCTTAACTACGCCTACCAGGTATTGTTGACTTTTTTGCTAGTCTGTTCATCTTGTTTACTCTACGGAGAGTCGTTTTTACTCCAAAGATAAGATGTATTCTGGTTGAATGTTGTATACTTTGTACTATGGTGACTTATCTTACGTCATTGTCGCTTCAAAACATTCGCAAATTGAAGGTGATTACCGTTTGGGAATCCCAGCCGCATCAACAAAATACATTTGCTACACTATTCCCAGAGTTATTTCTACAATTTCATTCAGATCATGATTCAGTTAACCTTGTAACACATAAATATTCCCTTTCATTGTACTACTTATCGATGTGTGTCACTGATCACTTTATATTGTCGGGGTTTTTCTTTAACTCATGTAATGATTATGATATGGTTCGTCATAATTTATTATGCTGATTTCACGGCGGTCGACGTCATTATTTTCGTAAACTATTCCCATTCATGTACATTATAATCAGCATAACGCAAAACGCTCTTCTGTTTTGCGACGGAATTATCTTGTACTAGATACTTTTTATATGGTATAGAAGCGATTCTGTAAAGTTGATACGCCAAACAATACAACAATGTTGTCGTCATGCTTTACACTTTTATCTGCCGTATATACACAGTTGGCGGGTTCCTCGCTTCGTCTATTTACGTACACATGCCATCCTGTATGTCGTAAGAGCACCTGACTCACCTTTACGTACTCGCAACATCACTTCGGCTTCACAAGAGATTTGCTTAAGCCCCTCTTAACTGAAAAATGCGGCCCTCCAAGCGTTAAGGACTATTCTCTATTCATATTTTGCTTTTCCTCGCTCCGTGCTGCGTATTGTCCTTTGTGTTTGCTGAGAGTGCTTCAAAATTTTCGTTCTAACGTCGGCTAGGTATGTAAGCATGCAATTTTGGAATTAGTACACAATAGATTAAAAGATTAAAGTAAGATAACCCGTTTTCAGTGCGACAATGAGCGATGTATTTATCGCTTTCTAGCAAAAAAGAAATAAGGGCAACACAAAGTATTGTGTCAACAAGCAATTATTCTTGAACGTTCGATATATTATGATGCTAATGATAAAGAGTAACTAGGTATAATCGGACAGTGATAAGTGTTCGTGGTTATGGCATGAGACATTTCGTGCTAACTGTAAATTTCATGCAGCGACTGAAGGTTCTCGGTCGTTTCTTAAGCTTCTTACGGGCTGGTTACATTTATCATTGCGTCAGATAGCAATCTGGGCGGTATTTCTGCAGGCGTGAGAAACAAAGACAACTGTTAGAGTGCGCTACTCTTCGTGACCGGTTTACATCTACTGCCTTGTCTCATTTATCCTCTCAATAATGTCCATAACGTGAAATAGCGAACAGGAGCTTTATTCATGCATTCCAATGATGATCGTGGTTGTAGCAATTTCGTAGCTCATCAGATTTTTGTAAAATATTGCAATCGTGGCAAATGTTTGTGATCACGTTTAGGTGCATACAATATCTTTGCCTTTATGTTTATGTCATCAATGTTGGTATTATTGATCGAAGTTATGTTCATCTCTATTATACTGTTTGTTTTACGTTTGTTACTGAAATTAAACTATGGCAGTGGCCGACGTATGTGGGTAAAACAGATTTATATTTTTTCCATTGCAAAGTCATTTGCAGTGAATAGTTACTTGGTATTTACGCTTTAATATATCGTTTGCTCAACTGCTTCCGTTTACCTCATCTACGAATACCTGACTAATGTAGAAACTTTAAAGGTATCTATTTAGGTAATCTATTTGCACCAATCTGGTTCAACTTTGATTAATGAAACTTTTTTTTGTAACCCTCTATATTTTAAGTAAAATTCCTTACCTTAACTTGTTACCAGTCTTCTACTACTACTAGTAAAATCAAATGATCGTCGGGTTACATAAAATAGAAAATAGCATTTAGGCAATAGTTCAAGACATGTTTTCATTCAAATGAAGACGACATTTGTCTTTATTTAAATTAATTATCTGGAAGTCATTCACATAATTATTTTCTGCAACAATGACGATGGTAATATGTTAAACTATACCTAATTTATTCTTTATTTTTTATAATTCTCTTTTTTTGTTCATGTCTCGCATCAGATTCGCATTGTTATTGCTATCCTAATATCGTTGCGAAATAATTATACGAGTAATATTTGATTTTATTACCCTCAAGCATGCTATTTGGGTAGTAACTCTCTTACTTGGCTTTGTTACTGCTGGAATGTAGCAGCAACTAACCATAACATTAAATGTATTTGAATACGCGGTTTATTTTATACAATTTAATCAGTATTACCCTGATGATATCATACTGTATTCATATAAAAATTGATAGTTCAATAAATCAGCATCATCCTCTTTCAGACGAATTGATTGATAGCAAAGTACAGTACCTACTTCGGGACAATTTTACATTAGCATTCATAGCGTCTACATTGCAGTAATAAGTTTGTTGATTGTATTGATGTTTTATAGTTATCCAATTTGTTTACATGAGTTTTAGTTTAACAAAATGCGATTTTAAAACACTGATTTGTTATTTAGAACAAAAATAGAGAGCATAAGATAAAAATCGCTTTGCTCCTTAAATTATCTTTATAACATTCGGAATAATTCTTATTGTTTCCATCATTATACATATATATATATCTCAAATGTAGTTCCGTTTCTTGATACTGTATATTCTCCTTGGATCTTTCATATATTCATTTTAATTGGCGAGATCCGTCCTCATCTAACATATGGTCCCTGGAAGCTCTGTCATCTTGTTGAATTTTTGGCGTTCTCTATACTCTGCTATTCCAACATTCGTCATCGTCGAAAGTGATAAAAATGATCAATCTCAAATCTCAATACTATTTAATGAGAATATCGTCGTACCGTTAAACCGTTTCGCTGTACGCAAATACAGAAATATAATTTTAAATATACGTAGCAATCACTTTCGGATCAATTATCAGCATTGAATGCAAGTGTCGATTACAATTAGCATTCACAATGCGTTGCGCGCGCACTCATTACCAGCCGCCGGTGGATCGGCGACGTGGTCGGAGTGTCGAGCGTGCCTTACCGGGCCCTAAGGGCGACGGTGATTGGCAATTGAATTATTCAAGTGATCCATCGAATACTGTTATCCTTAGATGATTTAAGGCACGACCGACCCCGTTAGATGCCTCTAATGAGTGATTTAAAATGACGTTAATTTGTACATCGAGAGCTAGGTATATTAAATTTGGTCGTGGATCATAGTTCATAGGCTATCATTCTTATGAAATGTTTTCTGTCTTTTGAAAGTTTTTTGTATGAAGTGGAATGCTTCTCTGAAACAGAGAAAAAGGAGTTCCATCCATACTAATATTATAAATGGGAAAGTCTGCCTGTGCGTCTGTCTGTCTGTGACGTTTTCACGGCTAATCCACCGGTCCTATTTAGATGAAATTCGGAATGAAAATAGTTGAAGACCCAGAGTCACACATATGCTACTTTTTTTTCAAAAATCAACCCCTAAAGGCTTGAAATAGGGGATGAAAGTTTGTATGAAAAATCTAAACCACC
>DWJQ01000594.1:0-13571 GCA_018248915.1 Hesperia meskei straton | reverse complement strand
ATTGAGAACCTTCTACATAAAAAAGTAAAATTATAGGCTTATTACACCTTCCTAAATTTAGTCACTAGATCAGGAGGAGAGGTGTTTACTGAATATCATAAATATACCTAATTAAAATACTTGCAATGGTTTCGAAAATGTCACAACATGAAAACTTTTGAAATTAGGTACCTACTCCATTGAGATACTACGAGTATGTACTAAAGTACATAGTACCTCAATGGCCTACTCTAACCAATTTAGATAATAAGTGATAACCAAAATAGATAACATTATATCTTTTATTATTACGAAACTAAATACTACCTTCTCAAATAGCGGATTAACTAAGTTTTTTAAGAATAAAAGTAATGAGGCAGTAATGATGTCATCTACGTAATAGATAGATCAAATCATCTTTATTTTGAATAACTATGACGAATATGGCATATGAGTAATATTTAAATAACAAAACAAGCAGACAGCGATAATATTACTGCCTTGTCTGCTATAGTCATTGTGTTTTTATTCCTAAAAATAAAACCCGCATTAAGAAAGAAAGTGAACATTATTTAAAAAAATTAAATGTTCCATTAAAATCATAACCAATTAATTTTATTCTGGAATTTCAGGAAGGAATAGATATACTAGTGAAGTGTGAGGAAGCCGCGAATCTCGTTGAACATAGGATTATGGAGCACAGGCACGAGACAGAAGTCCAAGGGTTGTTGAAGGAGGTTGTTGTGATGAAGGGCAGGATATCAAAGCTTCTCGCCCAGGCTCGTCAAGGCCTTGTCACCATCCAGGTAAGAAAGGTAACAAGATCTTTTTTGTTTTTATTTTTTCACATTAATGTTATTTTTGTAAAAATATTTTTAAATGGTTTTATTTTTCCTTTATATTATTATTATTACATTTGAGTTCAGTTTCTTGAGTTTCACCCGAAGTCGACATAAACCTTCACTAATTATTGGATTGTTTCGATTATTTCCAGGATGCTAAGAAGGAACTAGCTACACAAGCCCAAGAGATCGAAGAACAAAAAGAAAAAATAAATAAACTCGATCACTGGCTTGACACAATTAACGGTGACCTTAAAGAAACAATAAAACAAACAGATGTCCTGACTGAAGAGGACATCATAAGATATATCGAGATCTATGAGCGATACATAAGAGAATATGAAGAGTATGAAATTATTTTGAATTCTATTACTGTGATAAGTCGTGAAGAATCTAGTCAATCAATTTTGGAAAAGCTAAATAAAACAAGAAAAACTTTGATGGAAACAAAAAATCTAGTCATTGTAGAAATAGAAAGATTGAGAAGTATATTATTACATATAAGGGCTGTACCTGAAGTAGCTGAAGATGATATCTCACAAACTGATAGAACTATTGATTCTACTTCAATGCCAGAAGAAATTGTAAGCCCAAGGGAAACTGAATTTGTAAAGAAAGATATTTTACAACAGGAAATTGTTGTTGAAAACCTTTCCACTGAAAGTCAGCCGAGTGCAGTAGAAATTAAGGTGAAAGACATTGAGGAACCAATTGTTCAAGCCGAACAACAAATCACAGTTGAAACTCAAACTGGCAAAAGTTTAATTTCTGAACCACCTTCTGTAGCTGATAAATCTGTAATATGCCAACCCGAAATCAAAACAACGCACGATGTTTCAATAACTTGTGCACCTCCTCAGGAAGTTGAAGTACAAACCACTCAGCCTATATCTCATGAAGATGAAGTTTTAGAAAATATTCAAGTAAGACAAATAATATCAGATGGACACGAAACAATAGAAATTGCTAGTCGTCCTGTTGTAAGAAACCAAAATATTGACGAGCAATCACTCTTAGTAGATGCTACGTACCAAGATAGTAATTTGCACAAAGATTCTCAGCTTAATATTACCCATAGTTTACCACAGTCATTTGAAACTGTGATGGTAGAACCAGATGAAACTACTACTGAGGTTGTCGTTGATGCTGATGGCACAAAGAGAATTATTGTAAAGAAAATTAGAAAAACATTGATTACAAGACAACAACTGCTGCACACAGAACAACAACAATCACAAATATTATCAGGTGACATACAACCAGAACAGGCCTATTCCAAAATAACTTTGAAGGAAGATAAAGGATCTGCATCAACTACATTAGATGATGGTGGTATACAACGAGTTCAGTATCAGAGTTACGGTAGCCAAGTTATATCCGGTCTTCCAGGAAGTGAGGTCACTATTCAAGAATACACTTCCACTCCAGATATGGTTATAACGATGACTAAAGATATGAAACCCGACGAAATACTTCAATTAGCAAAAGGTGAAATACAACCCCAAATTCAAACTTCATCTTCCAGTGTTACAGCTGTTGTTCAGCAAGTGACTAAAAGAATAGTAAAGACTAGACGTCGAATCATACGCAGGGTGGTCATAGTTGATGGAAAAGAACATGTTACCGAAGAAATTGTTGAGGAACCGGATAGTATGGAAGTAACTGAAGAACAAATTCCACGAGTTTCAATAAACGTGAAAGAAGGTGAAGTTCAATTTGAAGAGATTGACGATCCTGATGATAAAGATGGAAAGCATCCTGGCATGGGTTCTGACCAGGATAAGGATCTTAAACATCCCGAATATGATGATAGTTTGAATATTGATAAAGACAAATCATTACAAGAGAGAGATTCAGATAAGAATCTACGGGAATTAGCATCTGATCCTGTTACTAAGGAAATTCCAAATTTGGTCAAAGAATTTATACAAAATGAAAGTGTGAATAAATCTTATGAAATTTCAAAAGAAAAGTCACCTGAACCTACTTTTAAAATATCTGAAACAGTAGAAGAACTTCCGTCCGAACCGCAAGAAATAATTTTTGAACCCGGATATCAAGTACAAGAACCCCATGAAGATCGTGTCACATACATCGGTGGTTCATCAAATATTGAAACAACATCGTCGTCAACACAAGTGGCTACTGTGGTACAAAAAATGACAAGAAAAATAACTAGAATGAGGAAACGCATCATAAAACACATACAAATAATCGATGGAAAGGAACATGTTACAGAAGAAATAATAGAAGAACCTGATGATGTGCAAATCATAGAAGAAGACCCAGTAATATCGCATTCGTTTCAACAACATGGTATGAAAATAAAACGCTTAAAAATAATACGTCACGTTCAAATTATTGACGGAAAAGAACACGTTACGGAACAAGTTGTAGAAGAGCCAGATGATGAAACAAGAGTTGAAGACAGTGATGAAATTTTATTTGAAGATTATCAAAAACAGGACAGCATTACAGATACTGCAAAAACTATTGAAATGGTCCAGCCAACAACTTTGGACATTGAAACAAGGAATCAAGAGGAAATAATTAATAAAGATTTAGAATTGCGAAAACAAAAAGATGACTCTTTGAAAACTGGTACAGTATCCGAAGAAAGGGCAAAAAGTAGTGAGGCTGAATTTGTATCGAATATTCCAGTGGAGGAATTGGACATGCCAGTTAAAGAAAATAAAATAATTACGACGGAGTTTAAAAACTTTGAACAAGATTCAACACAAGAAACAGATAAAGCTCCCAAAGAAAGCGTTATTGACATAACGAGAAATTTAATTGGTACAGAAATGATCCATTCCAGTATCTCAAAAATTCCAGTGAAAGTGACAAACCAGGATAAGCCAACAGAAAAGCATGAAACTAAAGAAACTATTGAAGTTTTTACACAAGAATATGAAAAACACCATAAAGAAAAAATATCAGACATTCCAAAGGACCAAGTTTTAGAAGGAACGAGAACTCAAAAATTGGATTACATAACAACGGACGTAAAGGAAATGCCTGAATCTTATGAAAAAACAAGTGCCTCTACAGAAACGCCTCTACCTATTGTTACGGCTACTACAAGTGAAGTGTTTAAATCCGTAAGCACTTCCAAAAATGATCCACCAGAAACGAAATTTGTTAAGCCAGACGTGTCTTTAATTGATATGACCCAAAAATTAATTGGAAGTGAGATTGCAGTGGCTTTAAAACATGAAAAACAAAGAGAAACACCTATTGTATCCAAAGAAACAATTTCGTCATCCGATGAAAATAAAATGTTAACAACAAATGAACTTGACACAGAGGAAAATAAAATGACCACTTCTTTGAATGTTATTGACAATAAAACTACTGTTACTACTCCAGATGAAGGGAAGGTGGACACAACAATTGATATCACAACTAAAATACTTGAAAGTGACAGCGATTATCTTGAAAAAGTTAAGCAAAATATGGATGTGGAAAATAAGGTTATAACCGAGAAAACCGAAAAGGAGGAACCCATTGAAGAAACACGTGAAATTTATAAACCTGAAGACAAAATTATTGTCATAAGTGAAGAATTGCCTTCTACTAGATTTGAATTAGCTGATGCAGATTTAGATGTGAAACGAACAGGAACAAAAATAATTACAAGGATAAGAAGACGAATAATAAAACACATACAAATTATTGATGGAAAAGAACATATAACTGAAGAAGTTACTGAAGAACCAGAGGAAGTTGAAGTTATCGAAAATGAGCCCATGATGCAAGTAATACAGGAACAAGGGGTGAAAACGAAACGTATAAAATTAATACGACAGGTTCAGATAATTGATGGAAAGGAACATGTTACAGAGCATATAGTAGAGGAACCAGGAGATGAATTTGTACCAGACTCAACCATATCAGCTGAGGTTCATGTACAGTTATCAAAACCAGTAAAAGCTCTTCCGGAAATTTCAGGTATTACAAAAGATGATAATCTTTTGGATATCACCAAAATGATGATAGAACAGGAATGTGCACATGATGCTCAGATTCAAATGCTACCTGAAATAAAGGACTCGTTGACTAAATCGGTAATAGATGTTGAAGAAATGAAGCATGAAGCTATACCTATATCTACTTCATCGTTAGAAATACCG
The DNA here is from genome assembly GCA_018248915.1 of Hesperia meskei straton. Classification (NCBI taxonomy): domain Eukaryota; kingdom Metazoa; phylum Arthropoda; class Insecta; order Lepidoptera; family Hesperiidae; genus Hesperia; species Hesperia meskei. The sequence goes on along the minus strand of DWJQ01000594.1, from coordinate 8,617 downwards.
ATAGAAAAACTGGATGAATCCAGAATTATTACGGAAATTTCTGATTTTAATGATAAACCTTTAAACACAACTGATACAGAGCCTAGTACCAGAAAAGAAGAAAAACGTGATATTGAGAAGCTAGTCGCTACGGAACAAGTTGTGGCCACCAAGACATCAGATAGTATTGAAGAACCCCAAAAAATATTGAAACTTGATATCCCAGTAAAACAAGAATCTATGGATGTTAAAGTTGAAGATATTAATAAATCAGAAAACGTAGATACAGCATTAGTCGTACAAAAAACTGAAATTTGTCAGATTCCGCTTGATAGCCAGCCGAGCAAGTCAAAGCCAGAAGCAGAAGTTATTCAAAAGTCTCAAGAATTTATAACTCAAGAAGTTATACAAGCGCAAAGGTCTGTCCCTGAACCTGTTGCTCAAATGCCTATTGAGACGATATTTTCTGAAGAAATCGAAAAAAGTGAAGATTTAAATATAAAAGAATCTCTTGCGCAACATAAAGAATTACCAGTAGTTTCGGATACTCTTAGCGTAATGCCAGAAGAAAAAAGTCCAACAGCTATTGTAGAAGACGTGCAGTTTTCTACAAAACACTCATTAAAAATTGATTCAACATGTAAGCAATCGCCTTTACTAGTAAATCCAGTAAAAACGGGAACACTACAGACGGAAACATTTACGACTGAATGTTCAAATGTTCCTGAAGTCTCTTATATAGATCTGTTTCAACCAAATGAGCTCACTCCCGTTGGTGATAAGATTGAACAAATTGATGGAAAACCAATTTCCGTAATAAAAAATATGCCATCAGATGCTTTGCAGGTTATCGAAGGTAAATCAAACGATCAAGAATTGGAGGATATGAATGTGTTTATTACCGCCCAACAAAATGTCACTAACTTACGCCAGATTGATCGTCCAGATCAGTGTTCAGAAGGTAATAAACAAGTTGAAACTACCAAGGAAAAGGAAATAGAATTAGTTACACCCAATAAGGTTGTTGACATATCCTTATCTCTTGTTCAAGCCGATAAAAGTCACAAACACGATCCAAGTGTAAAAATGGATGTCACGTTTCAAGAAGCTGAACCTGACAAACTGTCATTAAGTAAAAAGTATGTTGAAATAGACTTGCCATCCAAAGTTACTGTCATAGATGAAGAAACTGGCAATGGGAAGGCAGTAGTTGAATCAAAAGTAAAGTCGCCCAAGGTTGTCGAATGTATTGAAAAAATATCCAGTGTCGAAAAACTAAAACCTGAGTACGATCTCAATATGTTTATAGAATCAGAACGAAATGATTCAATATTGCGCACAGATTATCAAAAGAATCGTCCCGTTTATGCTGACAAACAAGTAGATAATTCTGACTTAAAAGACCTTTCACTAGAAAAACCGAAGCTAACAGACATATCCTTGTCGCTTACGAAAATAGATGAAAGTAAGAAACCAGAACCAAAGGTTAACTTAGATCTAACTATAGAAGAAGTCAAATTAAAGGAACCATCTTTACTTAGAAAAGACGTCAATGTAGAATTGCCTGTTGAAGTAACTATTACAAGAGAAGATATTGAAACACCTAAGGAGCAAATTCACGCAGAAGAGGAGCATACTAAACCCATTGTGGAAACTGAAGAATCTATTAAAGATAAACGGCATAAAAAGCATAGGAAGCACAAACGTCTATCGAATGGTAGTGACTCAGTAGAAGTGGAATCTCATACTGAAACAGAAAAAAGTATTGCAAACACAGATAGTTCTTCTTTAAGTCACTACATGGAGTTGCCGACTTCAACCCCAGTTGAATCTCCAAAACCGTCATTTGATCTTTTACAATCTCCAGTGGAAGAAAAAATCATTGAAACAACGCCGTCCATTATCGATTCCGAACAAATTGTTGAAGAGCAAGGGTATGAACCTGAAGATATTTCTTTAGGTCCTATTCCTACTCCCGACAAAAAGAAAAAACAAAAGAAGCGTAAACAACACGGAGTAAGTGAAGAGACAGTGTATCCAAAGCCTACTACGACCGAAGAGGAAACAACTGTTACATCTCCCTTAGAATTCAGAGAAGAAGTTCCAGAGCAGAAGAAAGTTAAGGGTAAAAAGGGTAAGAAAAAAATACAAACAGTTGAGCCTGAAACACCTACTCAATTGGAAGAAGAAATAAGACCTGAAAGTTCAAAATTAGTACATGAAATTGGAGAAATTTCACCTAGAGATGAATCATACCGGACTATTAGTGAAACCTCGGATATAAACACTGTGAAAGTAGTAGAGGAATGTATTGAAAGTAGCCCTGAAATTATTCAAAAAGAAATTTCTACAACTGTAACATTCCCTGTTCATGTGGTTGAAGAAATCCCCACCCAAGAATATTCAGTTCAAACGTCGCCAGAAATGACAGAAGTTGTTAAGGAGGAAAAGCTTGAAAGTCCGAAACCGGAGCTAACTGACACTGAACTACAGACGTCTCCTACACCTGTAAGTGAAATAACAATTCAAACTTCACCAATTGGTGACAAAGAAGCCCAAACACAGACATCAGAGGAAGTTACGATTGTAGACAAAGTAGAACTGTCGGACTCTCAAATGCAAACTAGTAGAACTGAATCTCCTGAACAAATTGAGCAAACTGAAGCGACAACACAAGTTATTCCGAGGGATATTGTAACACCAGATGAAAAATTCTCTCAAACCTCTACTCCTGAAGACCAAATCATGAAACAATTGACAGAAATTATCACAGAATCTCGTGAAATGCAAACCTCACCATTACCACTGGCGCAGAGTGCTGAAAAGAGCATCGAAGCTATTGTTAAAATGACTGATAGTGATATTCAAACCATGAAACATGACATAGTTGACCAAGAGACGTCCACCTCACCAGTAAAGGAGAAGGAAGTAGCAGAAATTAGTATACAAACTCCAGAAGTGCCTCTCGTGAGTACATTTACACAGTCAGAGCCAGAACCACCAGTGGTACAGCCGCAATCTGACACTATCGTAGAACTTAATTTACCTTTGGAGCTAAACCTTGTCAAGAGAGAAGTTATAACAATTGATAACACCCAACAGACATCACCAAGACTTTTCGTTGAAGATATAATACCAGAGTCAATAAAAGAATCTAAAAAGGAATTAACTACAGCCGATAGTACTCAACAAACAACTCCAAGGGATGAAGTGCAATCGTACATACCAATGTTAGAAATCGAACAAACACGTACCTTAACTGTTGATGGATCACAGCAAACAACCCCAAGAATATATACGGAAGAGCCTGTTTTTATTGCCGAGCCTAGTAGTACAAAGAACGCAGTATCTACTATAGAAAATACTCAACAAACATCTCCGAGATTTTATTCTGAGGATTCTATATCGACGTCCACTGATGAGCCTTACGAAGTACATTTAAGAGCCCAAATTTCTATCCCTCAAGCTACTACAGATTTTATTGATAATGAACGTCAAGTTGAGTCACCTCAATCGATATTAGGAGATAGGTATAAACAAAAGAAGAGAAAGCACAAAAAGAAGGCAGAATCACCTATACAATCCCCAGGCAGCCTTTCGGATCCTATTAATGCCGAGCTATCTATTTCGGTAACACCAACAAGTGAAGATATGTCAATTAAATATAATTCTTCAATTGATGAAGGGATATCACACTTGGCCAGTCCTGTTTTTTCAAGCAAGCAAGAAAAAGAAAGCATTCAGCATAGGCCGACTTATTCTGATGTTGTTCAAAGATCAAAATCGAAATCACCATCACCAAGCAAAACTGTAATACCTAAAACAGGTAAAGCTAAATTATTGGACACATTAGAAAAGCGAACTCAATCAACTGCAGAACCCCCAAAAATAAGCCCAGACGATGCCATGACCGTAGCTCTCATAGAACCATCAGTTGAAAAATCTTATGATCTTGTCGTGAACAAAGAGTTAGACGAGGTTAAGAATGCAATTGCAAACAACGATCCACAGCAAGTTGAAAAAAGCATTATTATAGTAGTTGAAACAATTTCCATATGGTTAGAAGAAATTCAGTACAAAATTCAAAGAGATGTTGTTTCAGGACGCAAACCAACGGATGAAACAATGAGGCTTAAGGCATTAGAAAGCTATGTTCGTAATCTAAAAGAAGTTATTTATGTTACAGAAGTAAATGAAGAAATAATTACTTTAATTGAAACATTAACCCGGCAAGTGACCGCAGTTAATACTTTGAGTAATCAAAGCTCAGTTAAAGTAATGGAAGTTGAATCTGACTGGAAGAAATTTTTGGAAGATACCGATTTATTATTCCATTCGGTTGAAACCGTAAAAACTAAACTAGATGATGTAATTCTTTTAGAAATGCCAACGCAACAAAAACTTGATGTTCTTGATCAAATCGAATCTAATAATGCGGATAATTCTGATAAAGTTAAGAAACTTTTTAGAAGATTCAGGTCTCTTGTTGAATCTAATCCAAAGAAAGAATGTCCCAAAAAGTTATATTATAGTGATGATGATATAAAGCAAATTGAAAACTCTATCAATCTTGAAAGAGAACGTCTTATGCAATTAAGTTCTTTGGCTGAGGAATATGAACAAACGCTTCAAGACTTTGGGCAGATTACTGAAGTGGCTGAAGCACTACTTGATGGAAAAATCATAGTATCAAACTTAGATCATCTCCACGAAGAAATCCAAAAACATAGAAAGTTCTTTGTAAATTTGAGCCACTGTCGAGCAATATTGGAGTCATTAGAGGATAATTTAGATAGTGAGACTAGGGCTAAATATTCTGGATTGCATAATTCCCTTCACGATAGAGCCACGACAATTATCGATAGAGCTGCTGGTAGAGCCCAACAAATGACTTTGGCAGCATCGAGATGGGGAATATTAGATCAAGGCATGAAGGAAGAACAGCAGTGGCTGAGTGTCGCCCAACAAAGAATCCCTGATCTGACTAATGTAACTTCTATTGACCATGAACAGTACATTAATTTATATCAATCTATTAGTCTTGATGTATCACAACACTATGCTAAAATGCTCCGCCTGTTATCTATAACAGAAGGCCTACAAAATCTTATTATGTGTTCAGGACTCGAATCAGACTGTTCAAATGCTCTTGATACACTTTTAAAACTTCAGGAAGACGTAGATTCTAGACTGACGCGTCTGACAGCATTCAGAGAGAATTGGTTGACATATGATCATTTGATTGATAGAATTGAAAGTTGGATGAAGACAGCCAATAGAGAATTAGAACATATAACCCCCGAAAACATCACAACAACTAGTAATTTGCGACGCTTTTGGGAATTAAAAGCACAACATGAAGTCCATAATAACCTTAAGAACGAATCTGGAGTTCAATTTGAAAAAGCTTTAGAAATTCTACCCATATCGGATGAAATGGTTCAACGGCAATTCTTCTCCAAAATTGAAGACAAGTGGCGAGACCTGTCGGCCAGAATTGGCAGCATTCATTCCACAGCGATTCAAAACATATCAGATCGCGACGTGTCTTCCGGTGAAAAATTAAATATATTAGAGGAAGAATTAAGAGAACTTCGTGCTGCTCTCGATGGCCTTAAAGGAGTAATTAAAAACGAAGACGAACTCAATCTTTACATCGAAAGGCTACAAGTTATGACAGGACGAATAGATAGAATACAGAATGAGTTAGGTCGTCTTAGTTTACTGCCTACTGCAGAGTCCGAGCGCCTGGGGGCACTTTTGACGCAGTCTGGTGTGATAGATGACCTTTTGGCCGAAGAGCTGGAACGAAGCCTGCTGTTGAAGGAGAAAATAGTGCAAGTGCAAGCTGGCATAATAAGATGTCAGAAAAGTCAACGCCGTGCTCGACTTACCTTAGAAGAATGCGCGGCAGCCGAACGCTTGGGCAGCGACGTAGTGGAAAGGGCTTCAGAGACCTGTCTTAGGTTGTTGGAAGATCTAGGATCACAATGGAGAGATATCCTCGCGCTGAGACAAGCACTGCACACCCTGCCAATTAGCTTACGTGTCTGCGTTTCGCCTACCGGGGTGGAGAAGGACATATCTGCTTTGCAGGTGAGATTATATTCTTCATTTTAAGATTTTTTTAGAATTATATTTAGATACCGGGTTTAACCAAAGATAAGTAATTTGAGATCGGTTCTTGATGGAATAAAATGTTTCAGGCACGTACCTAAAGTGGTCTGGTTCCCAGGAAACCCACGCAGAGCTGGAGAGCGCCTGCAACGAGTTGAGCGTCCGACTGCGGAGCAAGGTGCAGCTGTGGAGACGGTTCGAGCGGCAACTGGAGCTGGTGCAGGGCGCCGTGCGGGAGGCCGACTACATGGTGGAGCTGCTCACCGTCCAGGGACAGGTGGACTACGACCGCCTGCTCAAGGCCACTGAGAAGCTGGAGGTGAGCGGTTGGAGTTATTATAATTATACGCTATTCTTATTTTTTTAACTGACTTCGAAAAAAAGAGGAGGTTCTCAATTCGTCTGTATGTTTATTTTTTTATGGGTGGTTACCTCATAACTTTGTATTGGGTGAACCGATGACTACCGTGTGGCCTCATTTAAAAATAATGTGTATTTAATTTATGCTAACTTTTGACTGGGTGTTCTGATTTTGATGATCCTTCTTTTGTTCGAAATGTAGTGCTTTTTGTGTAGCCCCTTATAAATTGTAGCGACATCTGGCGAGTGATTTTTGAGTTATCTCGATTTTGAAGTCTGTGATATTTTTGTAAAAAAATTGTTATTAACTTACTGCCGTATTACACAGACGCTGAGCGAGTCGCTGGCGCGCCGCAGCGGCGAGCTGGTGGGCTCGCTGCAAGAGGCGGCGGCGCCGCTGGAGGCGTCCACGGAGCCCGGCGTGGCGGCCGCGCTGCGCCGCGACCTGGACGCCGCCGCCGCCGCCTACCACCATACCTGCGGGAACCTCGCGCAGCTGTGCGACAAGTGAGTGTTTGGCACCTACAGCTAACTTCCGCTCCTTATGAACCCTTTAGGAATTGATTTTTGAGAAACGTAGCCTATGTGTGGTCCTGGTTATTTTAATTCCGAATTCCATCCAAATTGGGTCGGTGGCTTAGCCGTGAAATCGTCACAGACAGACAGACTGTAGATTAAGTAAGTTGTGCCAATTTTAAAGCCTCTGTTACTTGCACTATTGCTTCGAAAATTATAAATATATCTGTACTTCTTGTACACTATAGCTTCGACCAGTTAACAGTCCATTACACGGCAATTATCTCTCTTTATAACTGAGAAGGCCTAAGTACACTCCCGCACGCTACTTCTGTATGGATGGCGGTCTGCTACCCATTAATGGCCCACTAAACACAGGCCTCTCCTTGTCATTGAGGGAGCCTAGAGCATACGCCACCATGCTGCTCCTGTGTCAACGACTACCCAGCGTACAGTACTGATACGGGTACTGTAGTATTAGTAACAGTGTAGTGTTGTGCAACATGTGTAACCCGTATCCGTATCCTGTAGGTACAACAAGGCGGTGCAGCTGTGGAAGCGGTACCGCGACGCGGCGGGCGCCGTGCGCGCGTTCGCCGAGGCGCAGGAGGCCGGCCTGCATCTGCTGCGGCCGACTGACGCGCCCGCCACCGCACAGGTCAGTCGAGAGAGAGAAAGAGAGAGGGGGGGAGAGAGAGAAAGAGAGAGTAAAGGAGAATCGTGTTTAGTTAAGAATTATGTAAGTTCATGAACACTCCTATTATACATAAAAGTTGGTATATCTATGAGGTTAAGGATGTTGAGGCCAGACCTTGACCACACTAGCTAAGTGAAAAGCAGGTAGGTACCTACCTAATCGGAAAAATTATGAAGATTTTGGGATTATAGATGAGGAATAATTTACAATAGGTATCCACAAGAAAAATGCTGCTATTATCCGTTGTAGAGTTACGGTATTCGCAGATTAAGGGCAGATAATCAAAAATATGGCCACCTACCGGTTTTAATTATAATAATTCTAAAGCTAAACCATCCGGAGACCCTGCCAAGCACGTGTAAAAAAATCATTAAAATCCATCCAACCGTTTATAATTATCACGGACTTATTCAAAATAGCTTAGTAGTGCCTACTGTACTGTAATACCGTATCACGATCATATTAATCAAAATAGGGACTACTGGCAACACTAGTCTGAAGGTCAAGTCTGATGGAAAATCTATGAATCCATACATTGCGCGTCAAGTATGCAGTTGGTTGAGTGGCTCTTTAATTTATTGCAAATAAAAAGTCAATGAGTCACATCCATGTGTCAACGTATACGACGCCCGCGGGTCAACAACCCCATTTGGCGCGTTTAATCTCACTAAGTGAAACAGTATTTTCAGTGGTATTATGTATGTATACGTTTATTATTATACAGAAGGTCCGCGTGCTAACACACCTTCGTATGCCGTGAAGTGACTGTTAAGTCGTGTTTGAAGTTTACCTTTACCCATTAAATTATTCCACGGCTCTTAATTAAAAGAGCGGCTAACCAGCTGGGATTCGTTATACGGCAATGATTAAGAAAACCGGCCAAGTGCGAGTCGGACTCGCGCACGAAGGGTTCTGTACCATTATGTATAAAAACGCCAAAAAAATCTG
>DWJQ01000593.1:0-13577 GCA_018248915.1 Hesperia meskei straton | reverse complement strand
AACATGCATTTATATCATTAAGAGGGCAATTTGAAGAGGATCGCATAAAAAAATTGAGGTGGAATAGTTTTCGGTACGCATGCGCCGATTCCTCCTAGACTATAGCTAGAACTGCAAAACTTTTTGTGTGCCCAATGTAGGACTCGGACCGTCAACATATAAGTAATTGGAACGCTGGTGTTTGACGTAGGCATTCAATGGAAATCTAAGAAACTATTTCTAATTTTGCTATATAATTTAACCTTAGCGAACCTGGTTATATGTATTATTCAGGTGTGTTTACATCATATTAACAACAAAACATAACATCTCCCGTGAAATCATCGTCTACCTAACGATCTGGGTCAAATCCATAAGATAAGAAGACAGTTAAAACACAAAAAGAACTGTTGCTACCGTCATTTACCGCCGGAAGCCATTTCAACGCGCAATATCTAATAGGAAATAAGTTGGCTCTATAGGAAATAACTTGGCTTTATAGGAAATAAGTTTTGATGTGGCACACATTAAATTAGGAACGTAAATTCAAAAATATTCTTTATTTGAAACAACAACTACATTCGATATTTGTGACACAATGCATGGCCACCAAAGACTCCAAGCGTCGTTACATTTGGACTACATTGACTGCGAATACAATGTTCAACTCACGCAGCTGCAATAGTAATCCGTGTGCCACGCACACATACACACCTAGCAGCTTGTACGAATATTATATCTTCAGTAATAGGTACATTGTCCCTGATGTTAATCGCCAATATAAATTACATTAAAACCTATATTTAAAATTAATATTACATTACATAAATTATTTTAGGTACAACATCATTGTTTTCCACTTATTCGTTAATATTGAAGTCCGTCATCGAGGTTTACTCTACGCGTCCTAGTACAGTTACATTCTAATCTTCGCTTTGGCATTTATTCTAGCAATGTAATTATAATAAAACTATTTGGTTCAATTTTAAACAAACTCCTACATCGGTTACACATTCTCTCGGACAGACATGGGAGACTTAATCCAGCATCGACATATCCGCATCTATGCTTCTATTTTTTATCCTTAATGTAGTACGGCTCGAAGGGTGCCCGACTTTAATGCATTACGTAATGGATTCTATTTACATCGCGAGATTTAGACGAGAACATTCCGTGCACCCGACCGAGTCAGAAGTCACTCTGCACTAGCGTTATCGAAGGCAGTATCTAAGGCGAAGAGCTCAAGTGATCGGCGGTGGTGCGCGGCCCGGGCGCCCGTCCCCGCGGCGGCGCGTTGGGGGCCCGCCGGCGGGGGGCGGGAGGGTGGGACTGTTCTCTCCGCTCGTCCGGCCACTTCACTACCACGTTGGAGCCGGAGGACGGCAGCGTGACCGGGGGCTCCACGACGACGGGGAGCCCTCCCTCGCGTTCGGGCAGGACGTGACCGATCAGAGCGCCCACTCTTCGGTACGCCAGCTGCGACGGCGGGGACAGATGCTCTCGGCGTTCCATCACCCGGACCCCGGTTCCCATGTGCGTCACGACCATCACTGGGGCCTCGGGCACCACGTCGTTGAGAGCCCGCATGAGGACGGGCGCCGTGGTCTGCGTCGCGACGCACGTCGATTCCCCGCTCACTCGGGCGTTCAGGTTCTCCAATACGGCAATCAGCTCGTACAAGCGATCGTCACATAACACAGGATTATCTGCAAAGAACGCATTAGATTAGGCGGGCGCACACTGCGTAGCGTGGCATTTGAATATTTGTAACGTTTCTAAAACAATTTATGCAAGTAACAAATGCAATGCCAAATATACTTTAACAGCTGTGTGTGCGACCGCTTTTATTATTGTTGTTGTTATAATAACTTTACGATTATCGAATGCCAAGTAATGCAAAGAAAATGCAAAGTAAAGTAAACATACTATCAGTCCTGGAAAACAACAATCGCATTGGCAGCAAGATAACAATAATTTTATAGTCAGCTATGATATCAATTCGCACTGCAGCTCGATAGGTACATCCATAATATTTTCTCATGGACGTTTATTTTTATCCGATCACAACACGCTTATCAAAGATAAATTTGTTCAATAATTATTGTTCTTGCGAAGGCATACATTTGTGAAGACAGCAATAAATTCATGCACTGTGTGTAGGTATAAAAACACCAACCTTGAAGAGAAATCTTCAAAATACTAGGTACCCCGTTAATAGTACATCGTGTTTTGGAAACTAGTTCATAATTTACTGACTGAATTTTATTGTAGGACAAATCTGCGGTGCATAGAGAGGGTAATCCATGGAAGTCCTTGTCTAACATCGTGATGTTATTGTGATGAGCAATCAGCTCATGAAGAGATGGCAAAAACGTCTGAAAACAATAACAAAATTACACAATTAAAATATGCAAGAGCATCGCAACAGCTGGAAGTACTTTCGGGGGAGTAAATTTCATTTCTGGACAAACACACAAATGATTCGCAATGCTGGTCGCTTAGTCATGGTCAGGCTAACAAACCTTAGAAGTTTCCTCCAGAGATGTGATATGATTATGAGATACATCTAAAAGTTTGAGGTCTTCCAATCCAATGAGGTCATCTGGTGATATTTGTTGGATTTGATTATGACTAAGATTCAGCATCATTAGGCCCCGAAGACCCATTAAAGCGCCTCCAAGATTAAGTATATGGTTGTGGTCCAGCCTTAACTCAAGTACACGCGTTTCGACGTCCACGAGATTCTGAAATAATCGGCAAATTATTGTCAGTAAAAAATATTGCAAAGTTATACGAAGAAAAATTAAACTACCAATTTTCCGTGCTTAGAATAGAAATATTGTAGGCGTTAAGCCATGTCGAAGGCTTTCGGGCGGCGTGATAATATCCGGCATTTGGGTTGGACACTAACCCCTCCATCAATCCATACCCGAACAGGGTGATGGCGTGTGTTCTGGGCTTCCTTAATGATGAGGACAGGGTCGTGCTAAGTATTGGACTACTAAATGGTGGAATCTAAGCCAAGACAATGCTGTTGACACCATAATAGTTTTTCCGTGCAAAAGAATTTTCGTCGCCTTATAGTGAAAACCTCGGGAATGCAGTTTTGCTCAATTTTTTTTATTGCGTTAACTGGAAGAAAACCTCGTAACACACACCCTTATCTAACTAATTTGTCCATTTGATACTTATAGCCCCAACTACAAGAGTAATTGAGAACCTCGTAAACGCATTTGACGGTTCGGTCTGAATACGAGTCTTTGTAGTACGAATACCTCGTAAGTAGCATTCTATGCATTTCGATCAATCTTACAGAATATAACAGTTCTGGATATAAACTTAGAAAAACTTGTTAAAAGGCGTATTGCTACGAGAGATACATCTAATACTAATGTTACAATTTTAAATACTTTACCACCATGTTTCCTGTGATGCAGCTTATTTTATTATGAGAAAGATCAATAACAGATAATCTCTTGAGACCTTTGATTTCTTGTAATGAAAATTCGGTCAAAAAGTTATGCGTCAAATTTAAATATCGTAGCGATTTCAAACTTCGCAGAGAGCCGTTTAACGATTTCAGGTGATTGTAAGCAATGTCTAGATCAGCCAAAATTTCTGCTTCCAAAAATTCATCTTCTGCCAACTATAACAACAAAAGAAGTTCTTATAAATAAAAATTCACACCGAAATAACAAAGTAGGTAGTTATTTTTTCTACTTACACTTTCAATTTTGTTAAACGAAAGACTAATTCTAATTAATCTTCTAGATTTTTGTAATGCACCGTCTAGGGATTTTATATTATTGTCATAGAAATATAAAAACTCTAGTGATGGCATTTGTTTGAAATCTTTTGGAAGACTTTGGAGTTCATTGTGCGCGGCGTGGATTAGAAGAATCTTTTTTGCTTTCTGAAAATAAAAAAAATATTATCAGGCATAAAAAATATTGCGCAGGACCTATTATGATTATTTTCTTAAAAGTCATAAATCTTATTGCGAATCTCGGATATACACGGAGAATCAAATAAGATTAAATCGAATGATTTAGCTGAAAGTATTTGCGCCATAAGACTTCGTGAGTCTTTGACAATATGATTTATTAATACTCCCAACAATGCAGATTTTCTCATAATCTTTCCCTCGCCCTAGCAAGTAAAAATTAATTATGAATGAATGTAAAAACTAGCACTAAGAGAGGCTCGCTTGCGATTCCAAACCAAATAATACAAGAAAGTCATATTCCAGTTAGGTATATGTATATCATAGACTATTGTTTATTCCCAAAAATATCGGATTTTAAAATATAGCAATTTCAATCTTTGGAAACATACAGTTCAAATTCTAAAAATCTGCGTTAAATCTATGTTCGATTTCGTAATGAATGATTTGGTCACAAATGTAATATCCATGAATGTCAGGCATAGTACTTACAACGGGTAACTCGTTTTCTATAGTCTTCAAGTGGTTGGCATTAATAAATATCCATTCTAAGTTATCCAGTTCTCGAAGCGCACCATTTAGCGTGTTCAAGTTGTTGATGCCGAGATGCACATGTTTCAATGCCTTGGGCAATGCGTGCCTTTCTATCTTTGATATCTGATTGTCTGCTACCACTAAATGCTCAACTTCTTGGATGTCCTACAAACATACATAAATATCTTTTATTTCATCGATGATGGACGCTTTTGCTGATTCATATTAAGTATCTATCAGCATAAGTTGTCTTAATAGTGGAAACTTTATTGAAAGATGTACTAAGTATTTATAAGTTAAACGAATCTGTATTTAACAATGTGTAGAAATGTTTCTCAAATAAAATAAAATAAAAGAAAATATAATAAATAAATAAATAAAGTTTTGTGAGTCTTTGCATTTACGAGACAAGTAAATCTCTCATAGAAGGAAATGTGATAAGTAAAAAATTCAATTTCTTTCATAAATGCAGAATCTCAAGAACATCAAAGTCCTTTAAGTAGAATCTTATGTTGTAAGAGGGTTGCAAGAGCTGAGATTAACTTTTCATGACTTTTTATCTTATTTAAAGAACTAGTGTGCTATCAGAAAAATGTCTTTTATACAATTTTTCACTAGAGTTTACGTTAGAAAAATATTTCAAAGGGAATGAGAGATCTGTATCAGGACTCAAAATAGTACTTTAAAAAAAATAATCTTGTTCAGAATTAGATACTGATCTATCGTCAATTATTTATTGTTTTCAATAAACCAATGAAAAAAGGAGACATGATGTATGTATTTAATGTTTTAAGGAATTGTATTCTCTAATTGATTTCTACCTTGCTATTAAATATTGAAATGATCTGGCTATTAAAATGTGTTATTTTCACGTGTCATTGTTGTGAGCGAGTACTGTGACGTAAAAACTACAATCCACCAGATAGGTACCTTAAAGTCCTCCTCGGTCAGTTTAGTGATTTTATTCCTGCAGAGGTCTAACGTCTTCACGTGAGGCAGATGACGTAGGACATGTCGCGGCATGTCCGTCAACGAGTTGTCAGCCAGACTGAAGTAGTCCACTAGGTCCAGTTTCGTAAACACGCTCTCCTTTAATTCACTGAAAATTGGTAATGAACTCATGAGTTATTGCCGAAGGACATATTAACCTATGAGCAAGCTGACAATCAACTGAGTTGTATGGTCTCGTGGACATTAGCAACACTAATACAAAAAAACACTAAGGGCATCAGACATTACATGTTAAGGAAGAAACGCTCACGGAAGCGCTCATAGCCCGGCAACTTGCGTCAATCCTAAGTAATCGACAAAGTTAAGCAACTGCGGGCGCGGTTGGTAGTCGAATGGGTAACCGCTAGTGGCAAAATCTCTTGAGCCCTTCCGTATTTCGAAGGGCAAATAAAGCCGTTGCTCTCGGGTATTATCGATAGATAACAGTCGTAAAGGTATGCCGGAGTCCTTCGAGCGGCATGAAAACTTTCGATACTGCGTTGGCCACTAACCCCTCCACCAATCGGCACTGGAGCAGCGTGGTTGAGTATGCTATAGGCCTCCTCAATAATAAGGAAAGACCCTTGTTCAGTATTTGGCCATTTAGGGGTCGTAGCCAAGGAGGGGAAAGAAAGAATTGTTATTATGTATAAACACGTCAATAAAATTATAATAGATATCACAATATTAAAACTTGATAGACCGGATAAGTGTGTATTATTTCACTAGCTGTCCCCTTGCGACAGTGAAGTGGAATTTTTGTTTCGGTTTATGCTCTTATCCCTTTAGATGCGGAATCCGATAATCGTCTTTTAGTGCTATCCTACAGTCTCCAGGAAAAACTTTCAGCTTCTTGTGTTCAGTGGTTTCGGCTGTGCTTTGCCTATCGACAATCAATATTGATTCATATTACAATCGCTAATGGAATAAACGGGAAAATTTTTAGATGGACGATTTTCAGTTAAGGTTTCGTATATCATAGATATACTTCTATATAGACTCAAAATTTTGGAATGCAGAGGGCTCCACAATAACTTGAGGCCAAGTCAATTTCAATCTTGCTTAACAAAATCGAAGCCCTCGGAGGTAACGTCGTCAAGTTCGTCAATCTTGATAGGTAGTAGTTATGCAAGGTAGAATTTTAATCGCTCGACGCTTTCACTGAACCGCATTTAAAATCATTCGTGAAGTATTTTTATCTTTTGATCGCAATGTCAAGGAGGCGAAAAATAAGGATCAATCATTAATGTAATTAAGTTGGCAACGCTTTGATGATGCTTTTGGTTTTCCGATGATAACGGTTACTTTATATTGGAAAAAATCGATCGCGTGTAGGATAAATTTTTAGGCAGTAGTTACATTGATTATGTATTATTGATTTACCACTTTAGGATTGGGAGTGCCTCTCGTACAAACTACATATTCAGTTTAGAAAAAAAAAATAGAAACCTCAATTTTATTTTTGAAAACCTATTCATAATCTTCGAATAAAACTAAAGGTAACAAACATGACGTCGCTGCATTGTTTAAGCTCTATCAGTTATCGATTCTTCGAAAAATTATAATCCTGTAGCAGTAGCAATGTAGTTCTCTGTTTTAATAGAGTTGCTGAGCAAAGTGCCTTGTGTACCATACAGGCACTACCTAACTTATGGCTTTGATGTAACATTTATTATTAATTGAGGTGATATTCTGTATTATGACAAAACAACAAAAAGAATAGTTTGATGGCTTAGTTTTCATGTAAAAGGTACTACTCTAAAAATAATCAATGAAAAAATATTGAATTTTGTTTTTTAAATCCTTTTTTGTTCTTCTATGAAAAATATATTAAATAAAATGTTTCCTCAGTTGATTACCTACATTGTTAGCTTTCAAATGAGACATCGTTTGACCTCCTAAGACGTCTACATCGATAGCAATGATGAAAACAGTACCTACAGCCTACAGGCGCCCGAGCTTCGAGGCTGAAAAAACAGAATGGCTGTCATTTTATCATGGAGGGGCCAAGAGAAAATTTGGATAGCGATTTGTCGATAAAAAATGCCATATTTCATCCCCTTTAGGTCTCCGACACTGGTGACCAGACACATTGTATATATCTCGCCTTATTGCTCACTTAATTAGCATTAGTTATACTAACTTACGTTCATATTCCGGATGGGTATTAGCATACTGAACCAGTAGTTTGAGTATTTTCTCCTCTGAGATGAGCCCCGAACGACCGCTAATGGCGTGGAGTAGTTGTTGACCATTCGACACACCTGAAATGGTGCAAGGATTAAATATTTCCATAATTTGGGGTTCAGATCCTTTCCTCCCTCTAACTATGTCCGCTCATGGGGGAGGCTAAGGCTTTATAACGAAATAAGAAAAGATTAGAAATAACGGATACCATGACCCGCAAGCGTTCATCCATATCCTATACACACAAAGCAGTCTACGTTTCAATAAACTATGGTCAAAGTTTTCCCGTAAGATGTGATAGTACATAGCTAGTACCTGAGTTAACGTCGCCCGCTTCCAACATTTTTTTTACTTCCATAAATCGTTTCACAAATGTACTCTGCTCCTGCAGTGCTATTGTTTGTGCTCCTGAAAATTTAGGTAGTTGAGATGACTTTCCCAATGTTATACCTAGAAACCTTGAAATATAAAGCGCGGTTTTTGATGCCATTTTTACTGATATTTTATCCATATGTTCCTGTTATTTTTGGCCAAATTAATCGATTTATAATCCCCGCTGCTAAGAGGCTCAGGACAGTACGTTATTTGACTTTGAGTAACGATGATGATGTCTCAGACAGGGGGCAAATAAATTTTAATTACCTATGCCTCTCACACATAACACAAATCACAATAATTGGATGTATAATCAAAATGTAACAATATGGAATTGAAAATGTTTACCTGTATCTGCATCACTTGATTTCGCTAAACAGCGTGTGGCCTCTTTAAGCGCTTCTAACGCCTTTTCATAATTCTGGGGATACGAGAATTTTCATTTTTATTTGTAAGATAATCGCCCCCACTACTTTTTCAGGTAACTTTGCTAGTCAAAAAGAAATCAGCAATTCCGCGCTTAGGCCAAGCCTCCAACCGAAAGGCAAAAACATTTTCAAAGGTAAGGTGAAAATATTTATCTAAAATGAAGATAATTATATGAACGAGTATGAAAATAAACGAGAGTGTCTTAGATACCGACCTCATATTCATCGACTTCCATTTTAGCGCATTCGGCGTAAAAAGCAGCTAATTTTCCGTGTGCCTTGGCTCGCGTGTAGAAATGCATTATGTGGCGCGTGAGATCGGGCCGCGAGCGCCAATCCGACCGCCTACATACAAGTGTTAAAATGAGATATATTACATTTATAATTATAATACAAATAGTATACAAATAATTATATGATATATATAATAAACTTATATTTTCCATTAAATGTATATTAAAGAAAAAGATTCTGTGGTCATTAACTTACAAGTACAAGTATCGATTTAACTTTAAGCGATATCTGGCGAGTAGCTTTTGAGTTATCTGTAGTTGTCGGATTTTTTTTAATTTTTAAACTACTTATTTTATTATAAAGTTAAGTTTAAGTTAAGAACTAATAGAAAACAGTTACCGATACCAATAACGGTAAATATCGACGATATATTTCATACACTGGCACGAAGCACTTACCGGCGTAGGTAATCCGCCGCCATGAGCTGCGCGGCGCGGTCGCGCGTGGCCGCCGCGAACGTCGCGATGCGGTCCGCGTCGCCAGAACGCATCAGCCAACGCATCGCGCCCGCCTGCCAATTCAAAACATCTTTATGTAGGTATCACGGATGCACTGCACATCAAAAGATATCAATTTGGGCGACACCTGAAGTGTAGTTTTTGAGTTACCTCTGCTTGTCGATTTTGAAGTCGGTTATTTTTATGTTATAAAATATTAACTGATTAAAAGAACCAAAAAAAAATTCAATAACCCACAATGAAGCTAAGCAATCGTCATAACTGCAGCACTGTAGAAACTGCACGTATTTAAGAGAGTCCTTAAACTTTCGCATGAATACCTTATCGCCAGCGTGCGCGAGTCTCTTAGCGGCCTGGTGGTACAGTCCCCTGGTGCCGAGCACGTCGGCCAGCCGCCGCAGCAGCGCCGGGCGGCCCTCGGTGCCCGCCGGCGCCGCCAGCCGCTCGCTCAGCTCCTCTGTCAGCTGGTCCGTGCTCTCTTCTACGATATCTAACGCTTCCTCGTACTGATAGAATCAAGTAAAAATATTGATGATTTAGTTTTAATTGCCAACAAATAAGGAAGCCACCTGATGGATAAGTCACCGTTAAGTAAGGTATGTCGAAGGTAAGTAACCACCTAATAGATGAGCTTTGATATGTAAAATGAAATGTTAAATGTGCTAATTACTATATAATTAGGTACACAAGCGATAGTTTAAATAAAACGGCACGCAATAATTTTTTTCACAGGTGACTTCAGTTCATCATTATAATTGGCATGATATTCCGCAAATGTAGCACAATTCGATAGATTTTATTTCTTTTGATTGTTCATTTAAAATGAATAAAACAATAAATCCAAACCTTCCCAGCCGTAGCAAGTAAGGCAGCCGCATGAGAGTGATGGTCAGTCCTCCGCAGGTGAGCTGCGAGGGTCTGAGCGAGTTCGGGGTCCACTTTGTCCCCGAGTGACTCCACGGCTGCTATCACTGCATTTGTGTCGCCAGAAGTTAAAGCCAAGTTCAGGACCATATGATGCTTGCCTGTAATAGTTTAAGAAAATGGTTTCAATTATGATAATAAATAGCCAATAATTTGTACCAACGGTAAATCATTGTCGTTAGATATAAAATCAAGGTTGCCCAAAAGACATGATTGTATTTATTGCGGCCAAACAGATGGACTGACGATCTGGAAGAGACAGCAAAAGATACCTATGTCCAGCAGTAGTCGCATAAAGGCTGATGATGCCTGTGTCCATTAAAGAATATTTTGTAGTCAACTATAAGGTAACACTTACCAGCTTTCTGATACAATGATATGGCCTGTTCATTTTGTCCTGCGTTTTCAAGAATAGAAGCCGCATACATAGCATGTTTAGTGGAAGCAGATCCTGCTCGCCAGACTAGGTTCCAAGCACTGACCTCGGCCGCCACACGTATGGCCGAAGATATGGCACCACATTTTATGTACATCTGAAATATTTGGGACGAAATAAGTCAATTATCTCATAGTGCTTGTTCATACTGAACACGCGGGCGCGGTGGCGGGCGAGCGCGCGGTGGACGTGGCGAGATCGTGTTCACATTGACCGCCAGGCGTTTGCGCGAGAGTTCAGGAGGCCTACTACGAAAAACGAACGTTGACATACGTTACGTCGACGTTTGTACTTTGAACTTCGTACCACAATTATAGTGATTATGTGTTCGTTTTTCGTAGTAAGCCCCCAGTAGGCATTGCCGCGCGCGTCGTTGCTAGCTTTCCCGCTACTTAGACCGCACGTGCGATTCCTTTGTGAACACTTGGATATTACGCCTTACGCCATATGTTTGATATTTCGTGACCGCGCCCTCCACCGCGCCTGCGAGTCAGTCTGAATTAGCACTTATACTGTTACCTTAAAATACTCACCCACACATAGATCATTGCGTGCGAAAACCCGTTAACACTAAGTTGGCTGCAGAGCAGCAGCAGTAGAGCTTTCTAAGAATATGGAACGTCAGTATCGGTCTGCGACGGATGACAAGCCTGGCTAGAGACATTTCATAAAGCAACTTTTTCGCGCCTTATCGACGTGTCTCTATCGACGCCACATATGATATTCCTTGTTCAAATCGCTATCGGCAGCAATCAAGAAAACCCACTTAGAAATGTATTGCAGCTAACTACAAGCTCAATTCATTGACATGTAAATCAAGGACATTGTAAATGTCCTTCGCAAAGATCATGAAAATAATGGTTTAAACGCAAAATACTCAATAATGCATACTTATAAAGTGATTTGTTGAAATGTCTAATATTTTATTACATAAAATGATATACGTATATCAATCACTATGAGGCTACCCTGATATACCAATCAACAAAAATCATAATTGGAATAATATAATTTTTGTTTTACATTGCATGATAGTTCCTATTATTCTTTCGGTTTGTTTGTTTTAACGGAATACGATTCTTAATAGATAAATTAATTTTACCCCAATATCTCCCTAAAGTTTAGATAATTTGAAAGGATTTTTTATTAGGATACTTATGTTTATTTTAAAATATTTATTTTTATAATTTGAATTAAGCAGGTACCGGACCTTGGAACCTTAGTACGATGAATCTGTAATCTCAGCAGTCTAGTTTGTAGCAATAAAATTAATTAAATTGCTTATTTTTTTCTAAAATTTTTGTCGCGAACATTTTCATGATATAGAATTTTTAATTATATAGTTTTGCGTGTAAACCATTAAAATTATGAATTTGCAACTGATCACAGGATTGAACGATGCTACATGTAAAGTCATGATTTACTAAAAAAATATCATGCCCCGTTAGTATGATCAGTGCATGTTTTTATCTTTCATTCCGTGGACAAATAAATCAGAACGTCAGCACTAGCACAGTTAAAGATTCTTCTAGTGGCGCAGCTAGCACGGGTGTCACCTGATACAGTGAAATGTATTATATATCCCCCTCCTCCTTCCTCATCAATACAACTACGAAACCGACATTGATTAACAAACTCTTTCTAATTTTTATAATGTTCACGTAAGTAGGTTATCTGTTTTTTTCTCAGCTGGGTGTCACCCTTGAATTAGTGTCACACGGAGCGGACCGCCTAGGCCGGTCCTTCCTAGCTACACCACTAGGTTATTCCAGTTGATCTTACCCATTATAGCAACTCGAACCATCTCGTGTTAGCAGCTTTCGGTTTACTTTAAATTTTATATTACAAACCGAAAGTGGGAACATTAAAATCTAAGAAAGCTATGTTACTTCTACCACCATACTCAAAGATAATGTGCAGGAAACTACAAATTTATATTTTTATCAATAAAGGTACTCAAAAATTCTACTATAGCGTTATTTTTGATTAATACTGTCATTTCTAATCTGATTTAAATCCCTTTAAATATTAGACCATGATTATAAACTCTTTTGCAAAAAAAAACGAGCACTTTAGATTTTTTATTCTCTTTAATGAAGAAATAGCAAGAAAAAGGTTTTGTTATTTTGGCGATCTACTGGCATATTATTTTAAGCATCCTGGCATGATTTTTTAAATTCCAAATTTAAAATTTGAAATTAAAATAAGAAAAACAGGATTATTGTTGACCGTCGTAAAACAGCTTTACCAATAGCGCGAATTGCTAAAACGTTTTATTAAGACTATTTTAAAATTTTAAAACTTTTTGAACATTTTGTGCAAATTAAACACTAAACATTCTTTTAAAATTAGATATCCACCTCTTTTTAATCGAGTGTTAAAGCGATAAGGGCCGGTAAAATTAAAGCCCTATTGGAAGAAGGTTGTTCGCAAACTTAGGTGTTTCAGCGTCTAAATATGAGTCTTTCAAGTGTCCAAAGGACGTGGAAACGATATCAAGAGACCGGATCAGTCAAAAGAAGACCCGGTTGTGGCAAAAAACGCTGCACAGAACCAAGAGATGATGGCTTTTTGGTGAGTCAGGCGTTGCGGAATCGTAAGGCGTCAAGTGTGGACCTGAAGAAAAGCCTCAAAGAAGTACGAGGAGTATAAGTTAGCTTATGGACAGTCAGGAGGAGGCTTTTGGCTGTCAATATCAAGAGTTACCGCCCGGCTCGGGGCCCTAAATTACTCCGTGAGTATCGTATTGCTCGACTTCAGTTTGCTCAAAACTGTGCTTCATGGACTGTGGAGACTGGACTAAGGTTTTGTTTTCGAATGAAGCTAGAATCTCTTTATGTGGAGAGGACCGACACCGGCGAGTGCTATGAAGATCACGGGAACGTTTTGTGGAAGTGTCTTTCAGTAAAATCACTCCTTATGACGGAGGCTCCGTTATGTGTTGAGGAGCAATAAATTCAACGGAGCGTACGGAGTCAGTTTTCATAGAAAACGGAACATTAAATGTACACCGGTACATAATGGAAGTC
>DWJQ01000592.1:0-13597 GCA_018248915.1 Hesperia meskei straton | reverse complement strand
ATCTACTAACAGGACTAACCATCCTAGTCCCTTTGAGTCTAGTTCTAGGTCGGTCACAGTTGTTATGGGCGGCAGGGCAAGGGTGGCACTGCATGCTCGTTTGCTATCTTAATTCCATAAAAAAAAGTCATTTTACTAGTAAATGGCTGCTAAAAATATACTTTAACTAGATATATACACCACAGTTGCAAAGGAATTGCGTCATGCTGATATTATGAAGGGGATCGAATTTCTATTATCATGATTGCGTGTCGTATTAAAAGTTGAGAGTTTATCACTCTTTTCATAACATGATAACTGTCATGTTTTTATGATGATATAAACGTTAAGTTTCAAGTCATGCCTATGTCCACTTCCGATTCTCCTACGATGAAACATATTATTTTATGCAACTCTAAAGATAAGCTGTAGTGACATTAATTTGGGCTCTAACATAAAAATAAATTCTTCTACTTACTAGTTCCCACAATCTATTAGATCTATCTATAGGTACCTTTGTGCAAAAAGCGTTCGTTTAATTTTTGAATTACATACTTAGTTAAATAATAAGTACTAAGATTTTTTTAAGAAATGTGTCTATTTTCGTAACATAAGATAATCTTTGAAATTATTTAATAATTTCAACTGTGAATGGCATCAGGTCTTCGAACGGGCAAAAACTTATTAAAGGCCTTTTCAGTCTTAACTTGATGATTCTCAGAGTACCCACAACAGGTAGACGAGGATAATCTAACGGGATAATTGGGCATTGCAATTTAATCAATATCTTTAAGTGTGTCAGGGTAATCGTAGGTATCCCGAAAAGATACGAAAAGAAAGAAACATAATACAAAAAGATAAAAAACGATAGATGAGAAACGGGTTAATTCAATGAACTAATTTGCTAATGTTATCCCGAATTTTTACAGTTATTTTTGAGTTAATGCTACGTTCATTGGCTTTGGGGCGTAAAAGCCTAATGAATAACGAAAACGAAGATTGTTGAAAAATATAATAGTCTAAGAGCTGATGACTAAATAGAGGAAGGTAATTTAGGCGCTATACCTAATACTTAGGTATCTCATCGATTCATAGTAAAACACCATGATGAGTAATAATTTCATTTATTTTAATCACTGCTGTCTTGGCCGTGAAACGATGACGAGTAAAAAAATAAAAACGGTTTAATTAACCTCAATCACCTATACATCTTATACCTTATCAATATAATTACTCATCGTCGAAGCTGTTTTATATAAGTGAAATTCTAGAAGTATAATAACATAAACCATACTATCATAGGACAGAATGCAAAATTTCTCGGTCAACAACGATCGATCCCAATAGGTGCAATCTATTTCACAAGGAAAACTAGGTAAGTTATATTTTGACCGACTTCAATAAAGAAGGCGTTAAGAACACGACAGTACTTACCTACATCATAACATGGTATAAGTATGGACTAATACCATGTTTTTGTATACCTATGTTACCTATGTATGTACAATGATATTTCCTCTTGTAATATATAATATCATTGCCTATGTACCTATGTGTGCGCTGTTAATAAAATCGCTTCGTCGTTTTTGGAACGATTTTGATAATTGTTTTTTTACAAAGAAGACATTCAAAGGGTAATACCATAATAAGAACATCAGAATTTGATGATGGGCATCCCAGAGAACTCGAAAAATCGAGAAATCGAGGGGAACTTTTAAAAAGTGTAACGGCAACTTGTGCTTAGTGTTTTAAAGTCGATCTGATGACGGAGCCGAAAAACAGTCAAGGGAGATCCTCAGCCACTTCTCCAGCAGTTACCTTGTACTTATATGAGCTTAATTAATTTGTATTGGAGAGAACTTTACATGTAGATGGGTTGAATTAAGTGACGTCTGGCGAGTAGTTTTTGAGTTATCTTGGCTTGTCGATGTTGAAGTTGGTTATTTATTTTTTGTAAAAAGTTAGTTATTATAAGACGACAAAGGGGCGTTTGAGTGTCAAATCATTCACTGTAAAGACTGAATTTATTTTTACAATGCTATTGATTTAAGCTGTACCTAACTAAGACTTTTAAGTGGGAGTTGAGAAACCTAAGAGCGGCGGATTTTCGATGTCTGACATTGGAATCCCAAAGAGGTATACCTTAGAGAGAGATTCCAATGTAGGTACAACATTCCGGAATATGAGGATTCGTCTACTCTACGTCGGCGTCGTAACCTACTACCCTAATCGTCTACTGTCGATTATTTATTGTTTGAATTGATTTCAGACATATGTACCTATTGCGTAAGTAGCATTTGAGGTAGTCAACACCAAAGCTCTACACCTCAAAATACTTAATAAATCCAAGGCGTTTCACAAGGTGCTTCACTTGTTTTGTAGCTATGTTACCTACCGTTAATTTGCGTAAATTAGATAGAGTGCAGATTAACGAGGTATTCTGCAGATTATCTGGCTGAGTCAATTAAAGTGGAAAAAAATAATTGAGTTCCTAGATTTACTATTTAATCTGCAGACTAACGACTATGCATACGGTAATTTCTATGAAATAGGTTCTTGTTTGAATAAAAAAAAATAATAGGTGTAGGTAGGTCGAATTGGTAACATAACCGAATTAGCCTACCCCTACTCCACGTAGTCTTGTATGCCCTACCTCTAGAGTGCTTTTTAGAACCCGGAGGCGCGGAGGGAAGGCAGCCCCCGTCCGTTGGTAACAAAACTGCGAAGCTGCGCAGGCGAGCGTGGGTGTTTGTGCTTTGTTACGCAAGGGCGAAGGGGCGTCACCTTCCGCAGCGCCGGAGACGTCACGGTTCGAAGGTATGCCCTATTTTCCGCGTTTTTACGATTCGAACCAAACGTTGATGACCAAATCGTGAAACGTAGACGGTTTTACGATCTGGCCAAAATGAGTTGACCATTCATGAAATGCGACCATTTCATGACATGGTCGATCATTTCATGATGTGAGTAAATCTACGATGTGGCCACGACATCAACACAAATTGATACTCAGGTAGCCAGTCTTCCGCAATTTAACGATGTACCATCCGTTACTGTGCAGAGAAACTGGGTAAAGTGCAAAAAAGACCTTTTTTTCACTTTAACGTATCGTATCAGTGTATCTGCAGATTACCTAGTTAATGTGCACATTAACTTATTATGCATTTTAACGGTAACACATGCATAAATTAGTAGGATATGTAACTTAAGCTTCTTCTGAGTTATACTTTTCCTATATATATTATCGCTTATAAATTTACTTCGGTAATGTCGTAACAATCTAAAATTACCTTGTGAGGGAATAAAAAACACAGACAAATGAAAGGCAGGAAAGAAATGAGGTACGAAGAAATAGCGCGCCGCTAAAATGGTAATTTAACACGAAATCAGGAGACGCGGTAATAGCCTGGGCACTGTGAGTGAATTGAATTTCCTGAACAATGGAATTCTTTGAAACCTGGGCGGCTTCAATGTTAGTTCAGTTACGTTTTTACCATCCATTACATCCATGACACCATGTTGACTTTATAATGGAGTTATGTAAAGCGCCGATTTTCTATGCTAATTCAATAATTTATTCAAATTGGCCTACCATTTATACTAAATGACATTTCAAAAGTTTTATTATGTGATATGTAAAATATATTATAATTTGATTGATATAACATTTAAGATCATTATTACCTATATTATTAAATAATCGCATTCCAAAATCATGATCGCACTTTGCCTGGCTTTGCTCCTTAAGCTTGGTAGGTATGTATATTGTTCAGCTGGGTGTGCGACTAACAGGGGAAATCGTGATGGACTTAATAAGAAGACATATTGATTACACATCGTTAGTTACGCTTTAATTAAATCATTAAAATGCGTATTTTCATAGGCTGTAATTTAAAAATTCGAGTTAAATAAGTACCAATAGTACGACATATGTATGTATTTTTTAAAAGCATAACTCCACTGCATTATACTTTAAGGACAATAATTCTTTTTAGCTCGGCAGTTTTACTGATTAATTTACGAAGTTGTTGAATGGTTGAGTAGTCATTGATATTTATATGTACAAATAAATAAATAAAATAAACGAATACCTACGTTATACAAAAATAAGCAAATGTGTATGTAATAAAGCTGCATTTAAACTCACCGTTTAACTTTTATCTAATTTGGCTTGCTCACAATTATGCCAAAAGTAGATACCGAAATATAAACATCATATATTTTGAATTTAGATAATCAGGAAACGAATCGGTTAGATGGATTTATTCAATCCGTTCATACATAATGAAGAACTTATTATACATAAAATGTTAAGGAGAGATACTTCGTCGTCTGTCGAGCTCTTTTGTGATTGCTTACAATACATACATAACTGAATGACTGTAATCACTAGTCCTATGTTGGTTTTGCAAGATAACCTTTTATGAGGCCCTGGTAGTAAGTTCGGGAGTGATTGCGCTGATAAATGTACAATTTTTGTATACCTACACAGCACAAACATTTTTGTGTTATTATCAAACAATTTATCGAACTTAAATAAATATTATTTATTTGACAAAAATTGGATGGTAAATTTTTGACAAATAGTATAAAATAGGTTAGGTAGTGTCTTTGTAATGAATAGGTATCTGTATCTATAGGTATCTATCTGTAAGATCATAAAAATATTTTTTACATTTACAAATTTAAATGTTTTATTTTCTATTACTTTATATAGGTAATCTCTAAAGTTCAATACTAAAAATGTATGATTAAACACTTAAACTCCTCGGTTATCTACAGAAACAAGAGCATTCACGTCAACCACTTCTTCAACCCCTGCACGAATCCGGACAATACCATCAAGACTTACTAATTTCGTATAAAGAATGCAGTCAGTGACTTAAACCGAAATCTGTAAGTAGTGAAACGAATCCATAGTGAAACGTTTTCGTGTGAAGCATCACGTCTCAATGCGATCAGTATTGACGGCGCGATGTTTGGGTACGTTTTAGAATATAAAAGGGGAATAATAAGGATGTACAGAAGTGTCACAGACCTCACGTGACAAAGTAAAATGCAACTGTGTTGCTAAAATATAGGAAGTAGTCACATAACAACATGTTAAGTTAAATGACTTGCTACTAAGTCGCCTATTATTTCAGCTCATAAAAGATATAGGATGTATCACTGTGGAACTAATCATTTTAAATACAGACTTACAATATTTTTGTTG
Organism: Hesperia meskei straton; assembly: GCA_018248915.1. NCBI lineage: Eukaryota > Metazoa > Arthropoda > Insecta > Lepidoptera > Hesperiidae > Hesperia > Hesperia meskei. Next base: position 8,403 of record DWJQ01000592.1, on the reverse strand, counting down.
TATTCTAATGTTACCAATAAGTCAGTTAATTAGATCAACGGTAAAACGGTTAATTACATCAAAGGTAATTAGATCAAAAAATAATTTAAGTAAAATTGGACGCTAACAGCAGCAACTTATATGTCCTTTAGCAGCAAAATTCCCTGCTTCGGCCTGCATCTTCAGTGGTCTTCAGTATAAAAAATTGATTAAAAATTAGATGCATTTTATTCAAATAGAATTGCTTCTGGAAAGTAAATCTGATGTCATAAACAAATAATTAAGTGTGTGACTTTGATAGTATTGTAGCTGACTCATGTTATGAGTCATACGCTTAGTCTTAGGAACTCGTGAGTGACCATCGTTAGTAGAAACAAGAAATTCAATATCCGTAATTTTACACGTACCTAAATTGTAGCATGAGTAATAACAAAATAAAGAAGTTTGGATAACATAGCGAAAGAGAATAAGAAAAATAACAATATGGCAAAATGCTTGAGATAACGACATCGATTCAGCCGATAAAGCGGTCTTATCAACATATTGACCCACATCGGGCATTCTTTACATTCTTTTACCTAATATTCGCCACATTTTATAGTTGTATCGTGCAATTGCAAGCTACCTACTGAAAGAATTAACTTATACGTGGATAATGTATTCAATTTATCAACTAGTAAATAACAATTAATTAGATGTGATCTTATTTTGAGATGAAGATACAATATTGAGAAATAACGACCTACTCCGCACTGCGGTTGTTTTACTGTAACTTTTAAAACTAGATGTTGTAGGTAGTAGGTACTATATTAAAATCCAAGCAGTAATATTTTTGCAATTTTACATGTTCTAAGCTATAATTACCTATGTATTAATACACGTATATGTAGCGCAATATACTTTTCGAAAAATAACGTGTTTGACTTCATCGTGTATATTTTGAAAACCTAAGATCTACCTCACCTCATTTTAGCTATGCTATTTTTTGTTATTCCCTAACTCCTATTCCTAAGTAACAATTTGATTAACCTATTCTCTTAAAAGTACATGCACACAGTTAGTTAACCGATTAAAATATACCCATCTACTTAAAAATTCTAGAACTCTGTAATTAAATAACACTAGTTAAACATAATAAATATTTACCCGGATTACAAGTTGCAATTGTATTGAGGTCAATGAATCCGTTAGCTTCAGGATTCATCGTCTCTCACGAATAACATGCGCATGATATGCATGAATAGTAATGCCATGCGTTCTTCTTTCGTCAGGACTTAAACAGGGGATTAATAATGATTAAATAAATTAAGCTATGTACGTAACATTGCCACTTAATTTGGTTTTCAATAATTTAAATTTTTAGGCTATGATCATGAATGAAGACTATTTTGAGCAACAAACTAGTTTCATCATTGTTCAATAAAATATTTGATTTGAAAACAAGCAGTGAATTTAAAATAATGTCGCATACAAAACACCAGAGCAAGTACACATAAACAATGAAAGTAAATAATGATGCTTAGAAATTAAAAATGTAGGGGGAAATTGGTAATATTAATCTTTAATCTTGTTAGTTAATGTTAGTAATTGTCCAGTTAGCAATTGTTAGTACCTATTAGTCTCGTTTCAATTCGGTCACAAAAGCGTTGCTACCCCTGATGACTTAGATGGTCGCCTCTACGAAAGTGAAACTGGTTAACGCCAGGTTACATCACTATTTTTGAAATAATAAAAAACGGTATCACTGGAAATGAGTAAAGTATATGGAAATAAAAGTCGGACCATTGTTCACTGACGAATTTATAGTTTTTCATTCAACAATTATATGTACACTTATATGAGAGGAATATTTTGTTACTTCATACTTTTGATTTTTATGTGTAATTTTCACTAATACAGTTTTAGATTTTGAACTTATTTCGATATATCTTGCGGTTGCGTCATGTCCACCTTTACCGGAATTTATGCTCAACGTACTCACAGCACGTTGACAGCATGCAAACACTTTCGAAAAGACAATAGATGTTTCCGTGGATTTTTGCATTCTACACTGTACTTTACTTACAAGACAGAAATGATAAAATAAAATGCTATAATGAATTTATACCAAGCTATAATCTATTAATATTGTACCTGCATCGATCTAATAAAAATAGATCGATGTGTACCTGTGATAGTAAATGGCGTGATTTTACTATTTGTAAGTTTAAAATATCATCGGAAGGGTAAACTTATTAAAATGAGGTAATGAGAAAACTGAAAAGTAAAACTTTTGTAACTACTCAGTTATCTAAACAATGCATCTCAATTGACAAACCCTTTCGACTGTCCTAACACGTACCTAACACCGATGATTCTTGGTGTCCAATAAGATTCGGTGATTAGTTCAGAGAAGATATTAATGAAGTCCTGGATCTTTACAGAGGCATAAGTCCTGAACTGAAATTTAGACAGATACAGATCGTTGCTATACCTACATTGACTTCATGTTTTGACTAAATTTAAGCTAATTTCACGAATACCAATATTGAATTTTCAGTCCTTCGTCACTCCGTCACGCCCTTCTTAATTTTAAGTATACTTTGCGGTTTTTGCAATTCAGCTGTCATGCGAACTTTTAGGTAGGCCTGACTCGACCGAAGATCCTATTGTGTTGAATCGAGAGTTTTCAACTCTCAATTTATTGCTGATAGGCATGATGTTATCACAAAACTTAAGGGGTGACGAAGTAAGTTAAAGTGGTTAAAGAAAGCAACTTTTTCTTAGCTGTTTCTAGCTAATCAAGTGAAAATTCCGTCTACGTTATTATCACGAATATAAATCCCACACGATATTTTCTCACGATTTTCACGCAGATTTTAAAATTTATAATTATCGTATTAACCATATTAACCTTATTTAATTCGTGTTTAAGATTTCAAAGTTTTATAGTAATCTTCCACTTGTCCTGGACTTGTGTCCAATTACTGGAGGATTAATATGTGTAGGTACCCTAGGCCTCCTCAGGTACAAGGATGTTTCCCGTGCTCTGTAGCGGGCTATCATTAGCCAAGAGCGGTAATCAACTATTTTAAAAGAAAAAATAATGATGGTTACATCATGACCATTTAATGTATCGAGACGTGACCATATGAGGAAAACGACAATTTCGAGATTTTTATATCTCTTTAAACACAGGCAAGGAAAATTACTAACAGAATAACAACAGATATAATAATGCATGTTTTTAGAAAAAATTAAAGAGTAAACATAATAACAACAGTCATCAGATATAATGATGATAAGAAGCCTGAGATTTCTAAACTAGGAACACTTCTTTGATACAGAAAGATCGTAAAATTAAAAGATAATCTGCTCGTTTAATTTTTCATTTTCTGAAAACATTACATAGGTAATTAATGTCATGACCATGATAGAGGTCGTGGATTCTTGATGCCTCGTCACAACCACGTCTTATTATAGAAACGGCTTACGATAACTACTCTTTATTAAGTTACTTGACTAATCTAATTGTATAAATTTTACTAAACGTGGATTAACTGTGAACCTTGTAGTCACGTCAATACGTTTGTAACCTACATGGTTTTTAATTTCTCAGTAGGTACTCTGACTTTTACCATATTTCGCAAGAAATTCGGATCTTAGCTATAAGACCGTAATTACTTTCAATATTAATATTTCAAGAACTTTTCATCTTTAACATTTTTTTCATTACTATGCATGACTTGTTATTGAATTTGTTTGCTCGTGCGTCTATTTTGAACAAGGACATAGACGTTGAGTGATCTAATTTACCTACATATTTTTATTTTAGTAAGCGAAGAAATGTTTAATTTAAGAACGTTTATGCTTAACATAAGAAGATTACTAATTCAAGAAACTTAATGGACATTTAAGCTAAATGTTTGACGTAACTTTGTTACAACATGACAACAAAGTTACGACGTACAGATGACTAAGATTAACGATGACGCACTTTGGCTTGGCTTGCGGTGTTTACACCGAAAGGCATAACTCTATATATTCATAGCTTCACACTAGGACCCCTGATTCGTAGATACCATCGACAACAACACTAGACAAGAACACACACAAACACTAAGAACCGAATTTTAAACTTGTCATTCAATTTCCCGCGTCACTGGGAATTAAACCTAGACTAGAGATCTCGAATTGTAACTATTGCGCCAAACGGATCTACGCAACGCCTATGATTATATTTCATATAATTTCCGGGGTTCACAGAATTTCATAATATACATTGGGTATACCTACAATAACATATATCGCTAGTGTTCCTGAATCACACTATTGTAGTTTTCTAGGTGATTGAACGCTTCAGAGAATTGAAAATCACTCGTGAGCTCTATCGTGAAACGTGGAATCTTAAGCCACGTGGATGCTCCCAATGGCACAAACATCGTGCGGATTAAAGACGATCACGCGATCAACAGTAACGGTCGATTATGTAGACGAGCCATTATAATCATTTGTTAAGCCATGTCAGCGGCTTTAGAGTGGTATAAGAACCTCAGGTACCTATTAGTATTGGTCATTTACCCTCCAACCAACTCTGAGGAAACGGTCTAGTTTTCGATTAAGAGTGGACTCGTTTCCTGCAGTAAGCTGTTAATGGTTGACATCATTTAAAAGCAGGCACACGTTATATTTATGCTGAAACAGGCACGAGTATATTGCTAAGGAGGCTTACTTAATTAACGTGACACCGCATAGAAACTGCATTTAATGGCACTCTGGCGTACAAGAAATCTTTGGAGAAGAAGGTTCTGGTTTTCATACCATGCACATATGAATAGAACGCTGAGTTAAAAATTGTTTTATGTGAATAGGAGACAACTGGTGACCAACGAGCAGACGATCCGTCTGATAAGTCACTTTTGTACATGGATATCAATAACAATAAATCCCCGATGCCTTAGTAGTCAAAAAAGAAGATGAGGATATGCATTATATATTATGTCGCCCTCCAACCATCCGGGAATGCGATTAAAAAACATATCGTGTCTCACAGGATAAACAGGTAGATATCGTCTATTATGATTTATCGAACTTTTTTTAATATGTGACCCTAAAATTGTCACATAATAAGTACATGTAGATTGACATTGACGACTACATAGTAATTCATCATCCCAAGAACTACCAATTACGTATCGCCTACGTCCTTTTAGAAAATAATTAAGACTTGTTTCGGAACCAGCTGGGATTTATTCAAATAACTCATAACAGACGTTTCCGTTCACTGCGAACAGTCCTTTGAAAGCACCTTGTTCCGAATCCAATGAACTGCAGAACAGCGGTTAATAATGCCGGTTTACAATGAAGAGTGCATATCACTGTGGGATTTTATGACTGTAATATGTACTATATAATCCGCATTGTATGACACAATGAAGTGGGGTTACGCAGCAAAGAAATGGGCTTACTCTTTTAAAGGCAACCATTTCGATCCTCGAGGGTTGCAACATTATGTGGGATCGAATGAGATTAGAATGTGATTCTTCTTAACAATTACTAATAAATAAGTAAGTAATATCAACAGGACAAACTCTTACTAACAGCCCTGCCCCAGATCTCAGATATATATGTACTAACCTATTAAATACCGAATCGACAAATTATCTTATACCGTTTGTTAACCGGACTATCATACACTTCATCTTATTCTAGTTTGTTTACAGTTTTAAATGGTGATGCTGTGATTTTGCATGCTCTTTTGCCACCTTGATTCCATAAAAAATATGTGTGTATTTTTATCCCAACTCCAGCAAAGAAAAGCTAAATGATTTCACTCAAAAGATTATTCAATGGTTTCATTCCGAATTTTCGTGAACTTTGGGACAATGATGACACTAAACATCTGTTAACAAAATATACCTATTCTCTAATCCTAAATATTTTTCTGAACCTGACATTAGCTCCAAAAAATTCAACATGCATGAAAACCCAAGGTGACTTACATTTTCTATCTTTGTGGGGGATTTTAATTTAGTAATGGAGGATCCTGTCTGTAGGGAACAAACAAAGGTTCTACCTACGAAGTTAAAAAGCACAAATTCTCTGTCTCCCTGTACACAGTAATCTGATAATCTATATGAGTCTGTTTTTCTAATGCATATTTACGAATTAAAAGAATTTTTATCACTGAATATACTTTACGACACATAAAATAACGACGGCTACAGTGCTAAATAACTAGAAACAAAAGTTTTACCGTCTTCACTGTATTTAGGTATTAATCATTTTAACATACCCGTGAATATTATGACTGTGTCAAATAATCATGTTCGACGACAAGATTAATTTGGTTCTTCCATTCTAAAATTCCGCCGCGTCTTTTATTATATTTGTCCATCTAATTTCGTCGTTCCAATTAGAACACAATATTTCCATTGAAATGGAAGACGTTACTTGTACCATGTTTACGGCATTGAAATGAAAGACGCCAATGACCATAAAAAGTAAAGTTTACAACGCGACCAAATTGACTCCCGAAAGAGAGATCTTTTTACGACCCGAGCCTACTTTATGACGTGCGAAACAACATTAAATTTCCTTTTTATTAGTTCTGGAAATAAACTTCTTATTTAGAAGATCAGCATAAAATCAAAGTCCTATATGAAGTAAGACGTATTGAGAAAGCCTCTTCAGTTGTTATCTTATTCCTAATGCAACCTGTTTACTGCCTACCCGCGAAGTTAGCCCGCCAGAAACTGTATAACGTGTGCTTACAGTTCAATTTTATATTCTCGTCTTCAACCTACAATGAACCTTAATCGCAGGAGTGTAAAGCTGTCATTTGCGTGGGTTGCATTTAAAAGAATTCCATATCGAACGCGAACGGAGTAGTGACGAGATTTTAGAGAGCCCATATGAATAAGATTGTGTTTCCTAAGTTCCTCACATCGCGGCCTCTAACGACTTCTGATTATCGTGGAGGCTTAGTTCCCCACGATGTTGACCGAGTCTATCTACTTAGTGTAGCGAGTAACCTTGGAGATTTTTGGTATTTGGGTGACTTCACCGAGTGGTGCCGACACTAATTGTTGACAAGAAGTATAAAGGATGCATACGAGATTCGTTAGTAGGCATAGTGTCTGTTTTAACATGACAAATTCAAAATAATTTATTCCGCTCGCAGACTTGACTTGTGAGATGCAGAATGCGCTTTTTGTCTTTAATATTTTTCTTCAAAAGGAACTGTATGTTGACATCCACGTATTCATGTTTTGTAATGACTTCTATTTCATTAATAAAATAGGATACCATAGAGAAAAAGTTAACGCTAATAATTCCAAAAAACTCTTTTATGATCCACGTTAAATAACATATTGATCAATATGCTATGGATGTCGTAAACCCAAAAAAACGATTAGGTACAATGTATTTACTAATTATTTAACAATTCTTAAGCGTAATCAATTACCTACATAAAGCATTAAGTAAGCACATGGAGGTAATATTTCTAAGAAATTAACATTGATATGACATGACAAATAAATTTTGTTATTGAAGACATGAAACCGACACTCGCTTCAAATACCTACTCAGTTGTTGCTACGTTTACTAAACACGTACATACATTTACGGTTGTCCACGCGTGTCAGCATAATTATCGCTGTGATTGTGGTCACAGACGATTCAGTTGAATATTCATGACACGGTTAAGTTTAATTAAGGCAACCAACTTTTGAGCTCCAAGAAAATTGTCATTTAAAACAAAAACATTAAATATTCACCAGGTGCTTTGTCTCTGAGATTGTGAAACCTGACGACAGCCATGGTTATTAACTGGGTGAAAGAGCTCAGTGCGTGAAATGAGCGTAAACAGGGAACGGTTTGAAATGAGGCGCCATGATGAATATGCATAACCCGCTCCCCTATGGTTAATGAATATGGAAAATGAATGAATACTCCCAACTTGGTCCTTAGAAGTACAAATCGACATGCATACAGTAGTAAGTTTAGATAAGGAGAGCACATTGCTTCAGTTTTATTAAGTCTATAAAGGAAATTATATAGGTAGATATAAAGATTCAGTTCAAAGTTATTATTAATAACTTATTAAAGTCCCTAATCAAGATATTTTAGAAGTTACGGTAATTCCAACTACATAAGACCCATATATTTACCCAAATATATTTACCCTTAAAACTGATGACTACTGAAAGACAAAATTGTCTTACCTACCGATTTTACGAGGTAGTGTCAAAATATAATGTACTAGCTTTTGCCCGCGGCTTCGCCCGCGTGGAATTCGTTTATATCGCGAACCGGGAAAGTGGGAAAGGGGGCACTTCATCAACTATCTTCCTGGGAAAATTCGTCGAAATTGGTCAGGCGGTTTAGATTTTTCATACAAACTTTCATCCCCTATTTCAAGCCTTTAGGGGTTGATTTTTG
>DWJQ01000591.1:0-13598 GCA_018248915.1 Hesperia meskei straton | reverse complement strand
ACAATTTTATTCATAAAATAACTCATACTACACGCCCTATAAGTTTGTACAGACCGAAGCCGGACACCCTGTATACATACCTCGTTTAGTTTGATGAAACAAATAGAGTGCAAGGAGCAACTGTCGGCTTCCTCAATTGTCCGTGTGATGTCCCCGCGTCTGCCATTCAGTATGTTGATGTTACCATCTTCACCGACTGTGGCTACGTCACTCTCCATTGTATCGAGGGATGTGCAAGAACATTGTTGTACTCTAAAAACATACATAACAAATACAAACTTAAGTTATCCAAAGTTTGCACCACTTTAATAATACTTTTAAATGAATTTGACAAATAATGTGGAAAAATTTTAAGTGTTCGGAAAGCTCACAAGATCTTCATTTCTGTACATTTTTTATAATAAAACATTTTTACAAAAGATAGGCCTCTTCTATTTAGCAATAACAGATTTTAAGGTAGATACTGCACCTTAGTACAAATGTCAAAATCACTACTGACGGGCACTATAAAACCAAATAAAAATCAGGTACTCAAACCTACCCATAGTTGTGAAGTTTTTGCCACGAGAAAACCTCTTGAAGTGGTGCTTGTCTGTCGTAAGCACTCACTTCTAACAACCTCACGTTTCCGTCAGAAGACGACACCGCGATAGTGTTCTTGTCAGTAAATTTGATTTCGGTCACATCGCCGTTCACTTTATACTCCGATAACTGACGGGGATATTCCACATCTTCGTCTTCATGAGGACTCTCAAGAGTCCACACTTTAACGGAATTATCGTCGTCATCCCAACTTCCCGTGAAAAAGTGCTTCGTATCGATATATTCCTCCGGGATCCATCGTATCTTGTTAATTTTTTGAGAAACAAATGTTCCTTGCACGTCTACCGGCATTTTTCTTTTCTGACTGGCTGTCTGGCTCGGTTCGAAGAATCAAAGTCCTTGAGTTGTTATATTTGTGTAGTGTATCCTTGGGTTATTGTTGACAATAGTTTGATTATTATTTAATTCGCTATTTCAAGTTTCAAGTTTATTTGTGAGACTTGAGCTTGAGACTCAAACGAACTTCACTTCACGTTATTAAATTAAGGTTATGAATAAAGTTAAACATGACATGCCATGACAATTGACATGACTGACATGACAATAATTGACAATTGATGTTGACGCCAAAGTTATGCATCAATCATATTGCTGCGTTCCGTAACTAGCCCATGACACTCCATAACGTCTCAAAAAAGCGTTCCATTAATGATTATAGGCATTATGGTCGTGGCATTTGGTGTTCGTTTGAGCGGTTGTGACGTAATAGATCGCGTCATCACTTTTGATCACAACGACCCACCTGAATCGGTGGGGCCTTGTGATTGTTAACACCAAGGCTCAAATCCGTTCCATTAGGGTTACAACACGCGGCCAATACGAGTATAATATGCCAAGTTTATTGCAGTTCCTGTCTTTGATACAGTTTTTTGGCTTCTATATATGATTTTATCATTGTAGAGTAGATTATGAATGAAAAGAAGGGGTCATAAACCTCACACAAACAAATTGCAACTTTCAATTTTCTTCAAAAAAAGTGCCGTTTTGGGCGTTTGGGTTGCCTATTGGAATGCGCCCTTTCTCTATCTTTCTTCTAAGCTGCTCGTCGTAAGTCGTAAAGTCGTCGGGCCGTGTTCCGTGACTAGTCCATAACAATCTCGCCCTCAACGCCCATATTTCGAGTTCCACTAGGTTTTGACGATCAGAGTGTTGTACCCTAATGGAACGGATTTGAGCGTTTGACAGCGCCCACAACGTCCGTTATGATCGTTATGATCAAAAGCGATGACGTAATTCATTACGTCACAACCGCTTAAACGAACATCAAATGCCACGATCATAATGCCCATAATCAGTACATAATGGAACGCTTTTTTGAGACGTTATGAGTGTTATGGGCTAGTTACAGAACGCAGACCGTAAGTGTCGTGGTAGTTCCGTAGGTAGGTAGTAGGTAGGTACCTACATAGCTGTCCGTTTTACTTTTATCTGTCATAGCTGTCACTGTCACAATGTCTGATCAGCTGATCACTCACTGATAAGTTAGGTAGGTACCTACCTATTATAAGATTCACAAGTTTGATAAGCTGTATCTGTGATAAGTGAAAACTTACCATTTATTTATCCTAATTTTAATTAACACCATCAGGTTATAAAATTTTTATGTGCACTCGGTTCAATACAATATTACATACTGAACTTACACTTTCAAGAAGTAAAAAAGACGTTTGTGGGCAGAGATGTAAATCTCTGTTCAATCAAACAGCAAACAAGATTGAATAAGAGGCTAGTTATTGCTATCATATCATTATTTCATTTAGAGGAATATCTAAATATACGGTGCAATGATTAGAGACGGCGTCCTAGCCCCGGCGGAATCTGCCAAGTTCATTGCCAAAAATGCAACATATGTAAAAATACATGAAGATGGAATAGAAAAGCTATGTGATGAGGTACAAAATCTCATGTTACGAGGAGAATAACTATATAGTCATTACTACTCTACACTGTTACTCTATTTATCTATAAGTAAACCTTTGGAATATTTATTGAAAAATTTTGTGTAGAAACAAGGCAGACTAAATGCTAAAAGCAATCTCTCGTAGTCGACCTTCAGGCAGTGTTAACATAACCATATGGTGGTGAAGTCAAAAGTGCATTTATCCATTCCAGATGCTTAGCCATGTCACAGCCAAGAGTCTGCAGATACCGGAGACAGGAGCAGATGACATCCACCCGAGCCGAGAGCACGCGCGGGCGGCGGACTGGGTGTTTGTTATAGACGCCCTCAACTTCTGCTTCTGGTCCAGGACGAAGGCTGAGCAGTGGCACGTTGATGGTCATACTGGGTATTATGCTCTAGAGGCTGCACTGCATAGAGGCATCAAAGTAAGATGTCATGATAATGTACTAATATTAGTATGATGGACTGGTGATTACTTTTTCATTTTAACTGTAACGGGTACTCACGATATTTATTATTTATGCCGATATTTCGACCCAATTGCATGGATCATGGTCACGGCGACCATAATCGTGCAATTGGGTCGAAATATCGGCATAAATAATAAATATCGTGAGTACCCGTTACAGTTAAAATGTTTAGTGTCCGCGATGATAAAAGTTTAAAATGGTGATTACTTACTTGTTTTTCCCATTTCAATTTTTAGAATTTCACTTAATTCACAAATTATGAAATTAAATTAAAATCCATTTAATTTAATTTGATAAATAAGCTAAAGGAAGTGTTTAAATGAACCTAATTTTAACTTGACCTTACACTTCAAAAGTAAATAGGTAATCACTGTAGCAACTAATTCATCACATAATTTTATTTCATTTAATTTTAAAGGAGTATTTTAATTTCTTTACTTACAGGAAGGATATGATATTACAAACCCAGAATATTACTCAAAAATAACTAGCGAGGATCTAAAGAAAATATTGCAGGGAAGCACTGATGCTGAAATACCACTGTTCGACCAGAGGATATCTGTCCTGCACGAAGTGGGCACCATCTTACTAGCTAAATACAATGGAACATTTGAAACTTGTTTGAAGGAAGCTAACAAATCTGCAATAAAATTGCTGAGAATAGTTGTTAACAACTTTCCTTGCTTCCAAGATGAAGCATTCTATAAAGGCCAGAAAGTGTCTTTCCACAAGCGTGCACAGATCTTGGTAGCAGATTTATGGAACTTTTTTGGTGGGGAAGGATGGGGGGAGTTTGAAGATATAGATGAAATCACAATGTTTGCAGACTATAGAGTACCCCAAGTGCTATTGTATTTTGGGGCACTCAGTTACACTGATGAATTAATGCAAAGGCTAAGGAATGGTGAGATTTCATTATTTTTGGGAACTTTGAATTTTATCATTCAAATGAAAGTAAATGTCTTTGTATATTCTGTAATTGGAATATCCTCATAAATAGCTATTTCAATTTATATATGGTTATATTATTTTCTTCCAATTTATCCTTTGTTCTAAAATCAGCAGTGAAATGTTTGAATTATGTTTTTTTTTTGTCGCTGTCGGAGAGCCAGCATTGATGCCGATCTTGCGACATTTTTAAGGAGGCAACACAAATATGTCTAAATACATATATGACAGCTAACCATTACATCTGGCAGGTTGTTAGTTGATTATACCACAAAAAATCGTATGGGCGACGCTAACGTATTATTAGTTACAATTCCCCAGTTAAGAACAAACAACATTCCTTATAAAATATTAATCTTTCAACAGATGTCCTTTTGAACAGTGGGTCTGAAGAAGAGGTGGAGATCCGTGGATGTTCAATTTATGCAGTTGAGCTGTTGAAAAAATGTATCGAGGAAAGGGCAAGAAGAGACAATTTGGACATTGAGATGCCAAACTCCAGCCTGATTGACTATTTCCTGTGGTGCTACCGGCGGAAACATTCCTCGGAAATGGAAAAGGTGCCTTACCACAAGACATATGGTATATTTTATTGATGACATAATTATATGAAAAGTGGGGGTCTTTTATCTAGGCGTCCTAATTATTTTAGGTAACATGTTTGTAAGTTGTAAGGAACACAATTACAGTATTACATATGAGGACTCCAGTAAGAAAAACTGTATTAGTGTACATATAAAATGAAACTTCTTTATGACATAGGTAATTACTAATTTTTTTTGTCATGATAATTATAGTGTACTATAGGTATACAATTATATTGTACCATGCAATATAATTATTGTTTACTATACTATACACTATAATTAATATAATTATCATGATAAAAAATTTTAACGATACGCCACCCTTTCAATTTCACGATAGAAGTTTCATTTCAATAATAAGATTCAAGTGAAACTAAGTTAAACGTGAACTAAGGTTTCGGTCTGTTTTGTATATTTATATTTAATATTATGTATATAAAGTAAATGAAGCAAGAACATAATTGTCGTATTTATTTATTCACAAAGTATATTTGTATGAATCACCCACAAATACATTGATAAAACTTTACATGTTACAAAAACTATGTATTATGGATATATTAAGTTCGTTATCACATTACTATATAGCAGACATATTGCACTTACAATAAAATTCGCATCATTGATGTTGAGTGTCCCACAAAAGAGGACTTGGATCTTTTAAGCTTGTTACATCTGCAATATTTTTTTATGAGTAAATCAACAAAGTATAAAAATATTAATTTTTACTCATGATTTGAAATGGAATGTTTGCTAGAATATCATAGTAAATTATTTGCCCCTATCGCCACTCAACATCAGCGGCGCGGCCTAGTCTACAGCATAAATTACAAATACAACTATCATATGGACACAACCACTAGAGATGTACCAGAGATATATTACCCATGGACCTATATCCACTATTTATGCTATTTACAACTTTGGCTTTAGCTAAAATAAGTACAGATTACAAATGGCACCATATATTTACACCGTAACCTATTAAAGGGTAATGTGACCGCCGACTTACATACTACGTAACTATTCCCGCCCTTTATTGTGTCAAATGTCAAAACCTCTATTCACTGGACCATAAAATCTTCATATTTTTCATATGGCGTTTATATAAAAATACAAACATGTAGTAATAAATAACACTACATTATAGGACGAATTAACTGGTACCCAATAAATTGTAAAATTAAATTAAGGACACGCTTAGCAAATCCTAAGTAACTTAAGGTACAAGCTCGATTACTACCGCACTAGTTTACATAAGGTAAACAAGTTGTAGTCGCACTAACACGTAAAATATTTGTTTGATATAGAATTGGGAACATTTATGAACGATGACAATAACATATTATTAGATAACACATTATCTTAGTTACAACATTCCTCAGAATAAAATACCGTGCACAGAATTGGGAGAATCAGACTTTTATGGATATTATATCGTAACCGCTGTAGCAACCATAAGCACTTTTCGTCGGAATAACTCTAAGTACACTCCGAAACTAATGTACAAATACTTAATTTGTGAAGCTTCAAAAGCCTATTAAAACGGTAACTTAATATAAGTAATATGGTTGTTACTCGGGACACATCGAGACTTTACTCAACTTAAAATCGTTAACTATTTACTGCTAAACTTAGATTTTAGGCTTTCGAAGAACGCCAGCTTGGTCTTAATCGTCCCAGGTTCGGGAAGAGGGCTCCCAGGCCTGCTAGATTCCTTAGATACGTCCTCGGCACCCTCCGGGATCTCCTTGGAGCCCCCGGGCACCGTCAGAGGAGTGGCCATCGAGTGTTTCAGCTCATCCCGGAATTCCTTGGAGATGCTTCTCGCAGTCAGACTGTGCATGTAACCGACTTTGTTTACCGACCAGTCAGCCTTACCGTCGGGACTCAAAAAGTTTTCTCTGCTTTTTCGTCGCCTAACGTTTGTTTGAGGAAGCGGCTGAAATAAAAGACATAATCAAATGTCAGTTTAGAGTACATATTTTTTATGAATGAGTAATTTTATATCATCTATGCATGTTTATTATCTAAAACTTTGGAGTGAATCATTGTTATCTATGATGTACAGTTTAAATTAACGTCACTAACCTTGACTGGTTCACTGAGATTTTCCATGCTAGCAAATTTTTTAGCCAATTCCTTCACTTTAGGGAGCTGCAGTAAAATTTCTTCAATTTCACTGATCTGGCACAGTCTTTCTTCCCTCAGCAGCGGTATTGTCGACGTTTCTTGAGCAACATCATTGCTCGCACTGAGCCTATCGACGCCTTCTCCTGGGACGTTCTTATCAGGTATATCTATGTTGTAGTTGCTGTCAGGCGCCTCGTCATATCTCGGCGATACCTTATCTTCCGGTTTACATTTGACTATTTCTCCAGTCTGTACGTTGTATATTTTGATGGAATCCTCTAAACTACTCGAGCTCCAGTTCTCGCCGCTGGCGCTGTTCGGCGATCTATCAGGCTCATCGCGTGGTATATCTATCGCTAGTGGGGTGATATCAGTTTTGTATGCCGTCTGTAGAATTTCTTCGAATTTCTTATCGGTGTCATCGTCTAAGTAGATGGGTTTTGCTGCGAATAGTGTCTTTTCATCAACGTCCTCGTATTCGATTAAAACCTCATCTTTGTCGTTATGGGGTACTGTAGTTATGGAATTTTGTGTTTGTTCATTTCCAGCGAATTTTTTATACTGTTGGTTTGTAGCAATCGCATTGAATTGCTTTATTAGAAGTCCCTGAAATGTATTTTGTGTTATGATTATGTGTTATTAGTAAATTAAGTGTATTAATAAATTTGTTAAAGAAGAAACATATTAGGCCACAAAATAAGGGTTTATAAATGTATTGTTAGGAGGTTTTCCGCGTGCCATTAAAGTAAAACATTTGTGCGACAAAAAACAATAAATTTAATGGTCTATTTGTTGTTATAATGTAAAAGACATTTAAGACGTTGCATGCCGATTGTTAAATGTTGAAGCGATTTAGAAGCTTATTGTTCGGAAAGTGATGGCGGCGAGGTAATGTGTTTAGAAGGTCTCGGTTAGTCCGTCAGCAAGCTGGTCATTTTGTTAGTTAACGTTGCATTCACCAAAATCTTACAACACTCACCACTAACTTCTTTGAGGATTACTGTAGTAATAATACTGAAAAGTTTATTAAGAAGGTCATAAATCTATGAGTGCGTATCTAGAATCATAGTCATGAATATAAAGTGCGGAGTGCTGTTAGTCAGCCGAGTTTTTTAATCAACAAAACATGCCAACTATTACACTCAACAGGCAATGTTATTTTGTGTCAAAAACGAAGATATTTTTGACTGCAGCGGTTCAGCTATTGTTTCACCATATCCGTTGATGAGTGAATTATGGTCGTGAAATGCTACTACACCTAGTTTATCCTAACAATGATCGACTTGGTCTAATGCAAGTATTGTACATAGCGGACGGAGATTCGTTAAGACGGAGTTAGCGTTTGGTCTATCTACATTGTCAGTACTAGTGCTTCGAGATTGAAGGTGTATTAGACAATTATTGGGACTAATTAATTTTCTTTCACCACAAATCTTTATGTAAGCCTTTGTTTAACCTTAGGCTTCCACCGAAAGCAAAATTGAGACCTGGGCGGCGCTTGGCACGTATGCACAGGTCTTCGCTCCGTAGCGTGTTACTGCGCCTAACGTCCGTATACGATTCGAATAGATCTTCAGTTATTTCGGGTGTTCTTGGAATTTTAAGTCTAACTATATCCTCGTTTTCCACAAAACCGTCACCTCCATTGCACACAGGTTTACTTTGATGTCTTACGTTTGCGGTTTTGCTGACGTTGCGTCTACCTGTCGCAAGTTCGTCAGCGTTATCGCACTGTTTGTCGGAATTTTCAAAAATGGGATTTATGGCGAAGTTGGGGCTCGCGTTTCTAGGGCTTAGAACGGCGCGAACGAGGTTCTGATGAAGGGAGGAGGCCTCGAGGTCGCTCAACGAGCTGCTGGCACTTACAGGCGAGGCGAACTCAGTTTCGAAATTGTCTAAACTGGTCGATTTGTTCATGGAGCTCGTTAAGGAGGAAGATTCACTGAAACTGTTCTTGGGGCGGCCGCCGGAGGACGTCTTTGCCTCTTTAATGTAATAATCTCTACCGTAACTAGAACAGAAAAAGAAACAATTGTTTAGTTGAATAATTTCATTGTGCAAAAAATTTGTACGTAATAAACAAACTTACCGTTGGTATTGAGGACCTTCATCGGTCAACCCGTCCTTTTGTATTTTAGGACACGGACTGAGCGATCGTCTACCGTTCATGCTAATGTTGCCAGTACTCACACTTAGCGATGATTTACCATTTGAATGACCATTTATTTTTTCATTTCCTTTCGAAATGTCATCTGGTATTTCTACGGTCCCATCGTCAAGGTTTTTAGTTTTAGTCAATGTGTCGAACAAAGAAGATGTGCTTTTTGCTGATAATCGTTTTTTAATTGCTTCTGGTGAATAAGGATTATTCGGCATATCAACGTAATTTAACCATTTTTTGCGTTCTCTGTATGCTATTGATCCTGCGATATAATGTAAGGTTAATTATTATTATACATAAATGCCAACCGTAAAATTACTACGAAAAATAAAAAGACATCAAAGTACCTGGTATTAAGTCTTCCTCTTTTTCAATACTAGGAGTTGAGTTTCTGAAATATTAAAAGATAAATTAGAAAAAAATGGTTTGCCTTTTATCGACTTTATGTTATGTTCGTAATACATACTGCTGTGTCTCATCTTCAAAGTGTTTTCTGCGCAAACTGTCAGCGTACCGCTGCACCGGTAAAGATACTGTTTCCTCGTATTCTCCCTCGCGTTCATGGCGACTGAGTGTGCTGTTATTGGATTCTAAAATCACAAGTAAGTTATTTTAATAATTGATCGTTGGTCTTTTACATATTAATAATTTGAAGAAATGAATTAAATTTTTTTAAATTAATGTATTACCTTTATTATATGTGAAGTTGTGCTGTTCCAAAATGGAATCGTCTGTGGCGTGTGTAGTTTTTTTCAGATCCTTAATATGGTCGTCAACATTTCCATTAAGTTGGGTTCTGTGTATTTCTTCGTGTACATTGAATTCAGCTTTAGGCAATGGGCCACTGTCTACACCAAGAATTAACTTGGAGTCGCTTTTAGTAGTTTCTGAATCATTGTCTAGATTGCCAGCTACATTATTTTTATTGATGTTGTCGGTACATATAATATTAACAGAATCTACTGTGTCTACACTTTCTTTGCACTCCTGGTCTATTTTTTCAATGCTGTCGGATCCGTCTACTATACTCATAAGACTATCCGGTTCGAAGTCCAACGTCTCATCGACTTTTGGTTTTCCACCGATTACATGCTTTGAATCCAATACTCGTTTGATATCACTTTTAAATTCAGCGCCCTGTTCTTCAGCGTCGCTAGCGTTGTCTGACAGATCTGTTGTATCTTCGGCATCGCGGTCACCGATGAGGGCTCTGTAATCTGTGTTGGAATTGGGAACTAACATGGGAACTGGAACAGACTGTATGGTTTTGATTTTCTTCTTCTGGAACAGCCAGTTCTCTTCCCAAGAACCGTCGACCGCTTGAATGTCGCTGCTGGAGACTTCGTCGAAGTCACGATCTTCATTATCTGAAAAAGTCATAATACACAATGAATCGCATGTAGAAATATTCCTTTGTTAAAAAGTGAATAGATAGGTAGAAGATTTATTATTTGCACACCAAATAACATAAGAAATATGAATATTGTGTAATGTTTACTTTAAAGATGAAGGAGGCCTTATCGCTACATAGCAATTTCTTCCAGGCAAACCCAAATAGGATACGAATAGGATAGAAATAATGCACTGTAGCGTATTATATTTTGTTTATGGTAAGTGCAATTGTTTAAGATAATTTAATAAGTGAAAATGAAGCGTGTCCCTACCAGTGTGGTGCACGATATCTCCTCCGAACTCGGGGAAGGGCACTCGTCGGGGCAGCTCCCGGCCGTCGTCCTCGCCGTCCTCCCAGTCCGACACGTCCACTTCTTCACGGAGCTGCTAATTAAACATAATGGTTTAGTAACTATTATAATTTTAAATAATTGTTGTTATGCGATTTGTGGTATGTTTTTATTCGACTTCAAAAGTAGTAGGCTCTCAGTTCGACTGTATTTTTATGTGTTGTACCCATCTTTGCACTTCATAACTTTTTACTGGGTACTTTGTACAGATTTTAGTGGTAAGGAAACTTGTCTGGCTATGATGCATGGATAGGCAGGATAGAATATTGAAAATAAGTGTTAACTGATTATGACCATATTGACAGACTTATTTTTTGTTCGTATATTTCATTTCTCTTCCTATACGGTTCTTTATATGGCGTTGAAATTTGTCTAATAGACACATATATGGATCAGAGTTATTCTAATGTATTACATATTACACGCTGGATCAATTATGTAATTATGTTTATGACGCTTCATAACTTACATAACGTAAGAATAAGAACAAAGTCGAGCGCATTTATTACAATTATATTATGAGATTATCATCTGTGGTGGTGAGTTCAGCATAAGGTTATAAAAACAAAACAATTAACCAAGTATAGTATCTACGCTTCACATCACAGCATTATGTTTGTAGAGCTGTAATAATTAAGTGTTTATGTCATAAATTCAATGTAATCCTTATCTATTCCATTGCTGTGTTCGGTTTTCCGGTCACCTTGTGAGTGTGGACTCTGGTCTACGTCTGGTTAGCAGACTCACTCCTTTGAAACCCGACCGACCGACGACCCGACGATCCGAATGGATCAATGGTTAACACGCCGGATCGCTGTTCCGAGGATCCTGGGTTCGATTCCCAGGCGATGCGGCGATTTGAATGATCAATTTGAATTTCCGTTCTCGATTTGGGTGTGTGTCCTCGTCTTGTGTGTTGTCCAAGGCACCCACGACACAGGGGAATCCTAGTGTGAGGCTATCGAGTGTGCAGCGTTATTATTATTATTTGAAAACATTATGGAGACCTCTCACGTTAGCAGGTCTTATCCATCGGAGCCAAATTAATTTCTAACATTTGTTCAATAAATAGTTGATTTTGTTTTTTCAACCGACGTCAAAAAGTGTGGAGTTTTTATATTCCAAAGCTGGTGCTCGTGTTGTGGGCCCTGTACATTTGTTCGGAAACTGACGACGTTTATTCTTTATGAAAATTAGTTATTTACCTTTTAGCCTTTTACTTCCATATTAATACTCGTATTTTCGTAATTTCGTAACCTTTTCCCTAAGTTACTAATTACCTAGCTACTGCGATTCGTAAATCTAAACCCCGCGTATGTTGTCAACGCGCTACCTTCACACAAATTCCCGTCACAAGGTCTCGAATAAACACTATCTATTTTATTTCAGCCTTCAGTGAGTTTGGTTTTGTAGTTATAAATCTTGTCATATCTCGCCATTTGTGTCAATTAAGTTAATAAGTTTAAAAAGTTATGAGACGAGCAGAATAATTCGTGAGAATTTTAATTTTACAATCGGTCTTGTGGTCTCGTCTCGCGGTTAGATAAAAAATGGAGAGGTTAATCTAACCATTCATTACTGGATAATTGTACAATTTATAAAATCCTGTATCGAATTTTCGGCCGTATACTTTTGGCTGTCCTGTTTCTTGGTGGAAAACGCGTCGCTAGTATTATTGGTGTTCTTCAAGAGCTTCGATAAACAAAACAAACTACTTAGTTAGATGTCAGCTCAGTGCTAGGAAACCGTCTACAAAAATAAGATCTAGATGGTATTGTTGATCGAGGTTCAATAGCGATGCCCATTTACCTTAGGTGCCTCGCCTGCTCGTTTGTATCTTTTACATGAAAGTATGGACTTACCGGAGGAGTGATGTCTCTGGTGGTGCGGGAGGGCAGGGAGGGCAGCGAGCGCGGGGAGGAGCGCTCGGAGGGCGAGGGGCTGTCGCTGGCCGAGTGGATGCCGCTGCTGCGCCCGCCCGACCCGTTCTCGGTCTGGTACCGTTCGATCACCTGCGAACAAAGTTAAACGGACGCTGAGTTACCTGGGTCGATTATGAGCTTTTTTAAGGAATTAACTAACTTGGTCATAGATGCGATGCTACCCTTGAGGACTGAGATGGTCGCATCAAAAAAGTGTAAACGCCTCTACACTTGACCTGTCCATCCGGAACACAATTACCTACTTTTCATTTTGAGAAGTCGTCGTTCCCATCACCTCATAATGAGGACTTCGACAATGCTTATGTCGAATGCTGCTGCTATGTAATAATACCATTCGGGTTTTCAGAAACACGGAAGCAGTCTTTTATTCAGATCATAACTTGTTAACGCTATCTTGGTGATAGAAGTTCTTGTTGTAATGAAATATTTTATTTACTGTCGGAACATGCTCCGTAGGCTTTTTCATCAAGAAAAGCAAAGACTGGCGCTTCAAAGCTGTCAAAGACTTCATTTGACAATATTGTGCAATGGATGAAACAACCGCGTCGGTAATTCCTCGACAAGGTCCCCCATTGTATAAGTGTAGGTATATTCGTATGCTCATTGCATATATGAAGTTTTTACAATCATTATCCTTAAATTTTGGTTAAGTACACTGAAGTGTCAAACCAACATTTTATATCTTTTATATAAAAAACAAGTAAGATCCTCAGAAAGCTTTTTGGAAAGTAATAAGCAAGTTTATTATTTTTAGTGTCGATTAGAAAGGGCACCTACCTTCCCGTACATTTAGGTACATACATAATTATAATCGTTGGTGTTGCATTTCGCTAGGCAGCAACGAAATAACTGACCAATCGCTCAATTGGTTTAAAATTTTAAGATAATTTAGTAAAATAAAACGAGTCCTGAAAACCTTTATCTGTGACGTAAATATCTTACATTGGAATCAAACTAGAATATTATCTAATGTTCATCAGACTACATCATAGCGACTGGTCAGCATTATTAATTTTATTTTATTACTAGCAGACCGCCCGCGGTTTCACCCGCGTGGATCCCGTTCTCGTGGGAATATATGCATGTATTATACATAAAAACCTTCCTC
>DWJQ01000590.1:0-13598 GCA_018248915.1 Hesperia meskei straton | reverse complement strand
CACAGACAAGTCTCATTTCGTATATAACCATTTCAAATACAGTCCACTAAAAAGAAAATTACGAACCGGCATTACCATTTTTCTTGGTCACTTCGATCCGAATATTCCTCGATAGTTCTATACAAAGTACCATTTTCTTGGTCACTTTGAATCGAGGATATTTCTCGATAGTTCTATACCTACAAAGTTCCATTTCATACGAATTGCGTGAACCTACCTATGTTTGTAGGTTACGCAAACCTCAACCTTATCGTGTAGCAATAAGGCATATCACAGTGGGAGGGTTCTGGATTAATTTTTATAGGTACCGACGACTTCGTAAATTATCGAGGCGTCCATTTCTGGAAAGTTCGTTTTCTAATAATTTTACGTGTATGGATCGCGTAAAAAGCATTTAAATATATGTGTTTTTGCACCTATGGATGGTAGCTAACGTAAATAAAAACACATAATATTTAAGTTTCGCGAACATTCCCTTGCGCGTTTGCAAATATTGTTTTGTCGTTTTATATACCTACTTAATAACGAAATAACAATTTGTTTGTAACACACGTAACACGGTTTAGTTTCAAATAATTGTATGGATCAATATTTGAAATTAATTACGTTAATAAGTTAATAAAGGGCAAGTTAGGAATTAATTGTTGAGATTTAAAAAGTAGTTATCTTCAAGTTATTGTATGGATCAATACTTGAAAGTTAATTAAGCTGTTAAGTAAAAAGGCAGGTTTGACATTTATTGTTTATATTAAAAGGTGCTAATCTGTTCCTAAAGTTTTAAAGTTTAAAAGTTATAGGTATCTGGAGTATAATAAGACTTTATATGCATAATTGTCTTCAAAAGTAAAGATATTGTAACACAGTAATTATAATTGACATAATTATTGGATAAACAAGTTTATATACATTTTACAAATTAAAGTTGCAATTTCATTTGAATAAATAATATTGTTCTATTATTAACTAACAGTAAACTAAAGCATAACAGTTTTCATTAATCTATCACTATGGCTGAAGTTAATAAGAAGCTATTATTATGGGAGGCTCAACGGGCACAATATTATTCAAGGGTTCAAAGTATATTTAATTTAATACCTAAAATTGATACCAAGGAAAGTATTAAGAGGCAATTTTTGAGCAAAGCACACATGATTGATGAGCTGCGAAATGAATATAAGCAAATAGTAGATAAAATTAATTTATTGCAATTAACGGAGAATCCAGACTTTGAAATTAATTATGCAACTTTAGATTCTTTTGAGGATTTATATTGTGAAATTAAATTAGCAATGGATAGGTGCAATAGTAAACAGTCTGAATTACAAAAACAAAGTTTGTCTTTGCAGAGCAGTAGTAATAATAATGTCATTAAAATTCCTCGAATAGATTTGCCTACATTTGATGGTGAAATTCAAGATTTTCCCTTCTTTTATGAAACCTTTAAGCGGATGATTCACAGTAATCCCAACCTCACAGATTCAGAACGGGTGCATTATTTGTTTAGCCATCTTAAAGGCAAAGCTAGGTCAATCTGTGCTGGTATTGTACCCTCAGCGGAGAACTATACTCCGGTCTGGGAAGCATTAAAAACTAAATATTATGATAAGCGGGCCCTAGGTACTTCTTATTTAAATCAGGTGTTGGCGATGAAGCCGCTTAACACTTCTTCTGCTCAAGGCTTAGAAATGTTTATTGATAAATTTGCCTCAACTATTTCTGCTCTCAAGCAATTACAAATTGAAGATTTGAGTGAATTTATTTTCGTTACTTTGGGTCTTAAGTTATTGGACACTGAGACTGCTAGACAGTTTGAAATGTCTATCCGTTGTGATAAGGGTATGCCCAATTATGATGATTTTATTAAATTTGTTCGGGAACAAGTAAAAATATTGCACCGCACATCACAACCGAATTCATCTACGAAGAATGACAGTTCATATAATAAAAATCAAGTTAATAAATCACGTGCTAGTCATGCCCATGTCACTACACATCCAGCAAATAATTTTAATATTAAGTGCCCACTTTGTGATAGCAAATCACACTCACAAATTGCAACTTGTGATAAGTTTTTAAAAATGTCTGGTGATGATCGGTACAAATGTGTAAGGAACAATAACTGGTGTACTAATTGTTTGGGATCCCAGCACTGGGCTTCTAAGTGCTTGTCAGAGCATAGTTGTCGTAAATGCCACAAGCGGCACCATACTTTATTGCATGTCGATGGCTGGTCCTCTCCACTTAAGGGGGTGGTGCACCAGGATTCTAAACCAACCAAAAGCGGCTTGGGTGATTCAACTAATAATTGCAAAAAACAATCTGATGATATTGTAAATACTCAAGTGTCACTGTGTACAATGTCATCATTAAATAAAAATGTTTCTGACTCCACGACTGAGGTTTTAGGCACCGCAATTGTTTTAGCTGTTAGTCACAATGGTAAGGATGTGCGCCTCAGGTGTCTTCTTGATCCTGGTTCCCAGAAACATTATATTACTACTCAAGGAGTACGTATGCTAGGTTTACATATCAAACGTGACCGTTTAGCTTCTGTTAAGGGTATAGGTGGCGCTACTCAACCTGTCAGAGGTTTTGTGGATATCACGTTCCGGTCTCAATTTAAAAGAGATAAAACATTCTGTATTAAGGCACTGGTGTTAGACAACATCACATCGAAGCTGCCCACTAGCGCGGTGGATATGTCACGGATAAAGGGGTTGGAACATATTACCCTAGCAGATAAAGCATGGGGTAGACCTGCAGCAGTGGATCTCTTGATAGGTGTAGAGTTGTTTGCGGATCTTTTATTACCTGGCAAAGTAATGAGCCCACCGGGTCTACCAAATGCAATTGAAACAGAATTAGGTTTTGTTGTGTTGGGAAACGCCCCAGTTGAGTCTTCAGTATCTTCGTCTTCAGTATCTTTTTGTGCTACTTATGAAGTAGAAAATTTACTTAAAAAATTCTGGGAAGTTGAGGATTTTGGTAACAGCACTCCTTTAAGTTTGGCCGATAAGCAGGCTGAAGAAATTTATAGTACAACTGTCAAACGCGATATTGATGGTAGGTATGAAGTAGCATTACCTTTCAAGGAAAATCCAAATTGTTTAGGTGATTCTTTTAATACGGCAATGCGTCGTTTTTTAAATTTGGAACGCAGGTTTAAAGTTAACTCTAATTTAAAAGCTTTGTATGATGAAGCTATCCAGGAACATTTAGATAAATGTTATTTGTCTGAGATTACTAGGAATCCAGATGAAATTGCCTATTACATTCCACATCACGCTGTTGTGAGGGATGATAAAATCACAACCAAGGTACGGGTTGTTTTAGATGCAAGTAGTGTTACAGACACGGGGTTGTCTCTCAATGATATTTTGCACGTTGGTCCGAATTTACAAACGGATCTTTTTTGTATTTTGCTGAATCTTCGTTTATTTCCGGTCGCAATATCTGGCGATGTGCGACAAATGTATCTAGCCATTAAGGTAAGAGAATCTGATAACCGTTATCAACGAATCTTGTATCGGTTTGATCCGAACGATTCCATACGGGTTTTTCAATACAACCGTGTTGCATTTGGACTAAGATGCAGTCCATTCTTAGCACTCCGAACGGTGCAGCAACTTGTTGCTGACGAAGGTGATAAATTTCCGGCTGCTAGAGAAGTAGCTACTCGAGACATCTACATGGATGACATAGCTAGTTCGGTAGTTGATGAAAAGGAAGCCATTGAAATCGTGCATGAACTAGTGGCAATGTTCAAGGCCGGGGGATTTCAACTGGCAAAATGGTCCTCTAATTCTTTAGGTGTGTTAGAGGAGATACCAGAGGAACTCAGGTTATCAGAAAGTGTATCTTTTGATGATGACACTACTCTTAAAATATTAGGTCTTCGCTGGTATCCTGGAGAAGATCACTTTTCTTTTCAAGTCACGGTTGATGAACGTTCTTGCACCAAACGTAATATGTTATCGTGCATTGCGCGATTATTTGATGTTTTGGGCCTTGTTGCCCCTATAATTCTCTTTGCAAAGCTATTAATTAAGGAGTTGTGGATTGCAAAAATTTCTTGGGACGCCGTTCCTCCACATTCTATTACGCGTAAATGGGATCAGTTTCAGAGCGAACTTCCTTTAATTGCTCAACTCAAATTTCCACGCCACATTGGTGTCGTAAAAGAGTGTTCGTTAACTATCATTGGATTTGCCGATGCTAGTGAGAAAGCTTACGGTGGGGTAGTGTACGCTCACGTTACCACTCCTGACGGTCACTCTTCTGTCAATTTGGTCTGTGCCAAGTCTAGGGTCGCGCCCTTGAAGGTTGTGTCGTTGGCTCGGCTCGAATTGTGTGCCAATTTGTTGCTGAGTCAACTTATTGACAAGGTAATAAAGACGTATTCATCCAGATATCACATTCAATCAGTTCTAGCCTTTTCAGATTCTGTAGTAGCATTGAGTTGGATCCATTCTGAACCCTATAGGTGGCAAACGTTCGTTGCGAACCGTGTTGCTAAAATTCACGAGTATCTCGGCAGCGATCACTTTTATTACGTTAAAGGTACCGAAAATCCCAGTGATTGCTTATCTCGAGGTTTAACACCAGCACAGCTACTAACACACTCTCTTTGGTTGAAGGGTCCTCCGTGGATGAGTCAAGCGAGGAATTCTTGGCCAGTTAAACCATTTGTGGCCTCACGAGAATCGTTACCTGAAGCAAAGCCAGTGGTGCTACTGGCTGTGAATTCTAATTCTGAAAATATAATATATAAATTTTCAAATAAATTTTCCTCTTGGAACAAGTACATTCGTTCAGTCGCTTATATTCTAAAATTTATCAAAAAACTTCCCAAGGGTCCCATTACTGCCAAGGATTTGGATATTTCTGAAATGATGATTCTTAAGGTTCTGCAACAAGTGTATTTTTTTCAAGATTTGGCCGATCTGAAAGCAGATAGGTCTGTGTCAGATACGTTAAAACAATTAAAACCGTTTATGGACAACGGATTAATTAGGGTAGGTGGTCGGTTGGAAAATTCTACCGTAACCTATGATTCTAAGCATCAAATACTGTTGCCTCGGCGCGATCATATTGTCGAAATGCTTATCGATCATTATCATCGTAAAAATTGTCATGCTGGGCCTGAAATGCTAATGTCCATATTGCGACAGCGATATTGGATTATTTCTGCGCGGCGTATCATACGCCAGAGAACTCAAAAATGTAATCAATGCTTTCGGAATAAACCAAGAGCTACCTATCCAATGATGGCAGATTTGCCTGCCTCTAGAGTAAATTTAGTTGAAAAACCGTTCACAAACACTGGTTGCGATTATGCTGGACCGCTACCTTATACTCCTCAACGCCGCCGAGGCGTTAAAAGCCAAAAGGCTTATATTTGTATTTTTACGTGTCTTACCACGCGCGCAGTTCATGTTGAACTTGCTACTGATTTGAGTACTGCTAGTTTTTTGTCCGCGTTCAAGCGTTTTCTTTCTCGCCGTGGACCTGTAAAGGTTATCCATTCTGATAATGGAACCAATTTTGTTGGAACCAAATCCTATTTGCGGGATTTGCATAATTTTTTGTCAGTTCAGTATCGTCCATATTGGGAAAACGAGTTAGCTGATAATCGTATTACTTGGAAAATGATTTGCCCAAGTGCTCCACACCATGGTGGTAGCTGGGAAAGTGTCGTAAAGAGCGTTAAAACTCATTTATTTAGGACGATTGGAGCTCAAATTCTCTCATACGAAGAATTACTCACGGTTTTAACGCAAGTAGAAGCGCTTTTAAACTCTCGACCGTTATGTACGCTAAGTTCTGACCCTTCGGAGCCTACGGCTTTGACCCCCGCACATTTTCTTAATGTACGACCTTTAAGTTATTTGCCCGCTGCAGATATGGGGAATACTGTAGATCATCTTCTTAAACGGCATGAATTGTTGGATAAAATTGTAGGATCCTTTTGGAAGAGATGGCAAAACGAATATTTGCACACGCTGCAAGCGCGTCGTAAGTGGAATACTCCATCGAAACCAATCGCGGAGGGAACTGTGGTAGTTTTGATGCGGGAAAATGTTATGCCTTTGCATTGGCCATTAGGTGTTATAGTTGAACTTCTTCCAGGAAAGGATGGCACAGTGCGTGTCGTTAAAGTTAAAACTAAAACTGGGATTTATCAACGGCCAGTTGTTAAGCTATGCCCTCTTCCTACACAATAAGGTTCGCTCGTTTCAAGCAATATAGTCAGTAAGTAGTTTTAAGTAATTTCATAAAATTTACTATAGGTACATTTTCATAATTATTTCGAAGGTCAAGCCCTTCAAGGCCGGGGGAATATGGTAACGCCAGTGGTTTAAATATAATAAATTTACTACATTATTAATGTTTTTCGCGTATATACTTGTCTGTGGATTACGCCGGTACGCTTGCTGCGTAGTCTGTGGACGGCAACTAGCAAAAGTTGCTTTTCTATGGTTGACGTCTGTCAACGCTGTCAAGACTGTCAACACAACGTCAGAAAGAAACGTCAATAAGACGAAGATTCGAATCGCGAGCGCGCGCGCACCGGTCTTAACTTGCCGTTCTGTCTATAAATTTCTATGCAATTAAGCAAGCAAATCCGCTTGGATCAAGCCATTTCGGAAGAAAGAACTACGCCCACTGTGTCCCACTATCAGACAAAGCTACAGCACCCGCGGGTGTATTACAAACAGGCCTGTTGGAAATTGGGAGCTTCGCCCCCGCAGCGTACTGGTGAGTACCGCCATTATATTTTCACAGACAAGTCTCATTTCGTATATAACCATTTCAAATACAGTCCACTAAAAAGAAAATTACGAACCGGCATTACCACTGAAGATATTTAGTTTTAGAGTAATTTGGGTAGCTGGTACGTGTCATACCGTACCGTGTACTGCTGATATCGAAATCTTTATGGTTAAAGTGCTATCACTACAAGGTTAATTTGCAATTTGAACTAGCTATTTATGTAAAAATGAAACTTCTACAACTTTATTATTGACTTTACATGCAAAGACCGATGGCGTCGACAGAACAAATAGAATGTGACGTCAATCAGTCAATTCATTCAAAATTAACAATAACATTTTAAGTTTAAGATACTATTCATATATTTCATATAAAGACAAACGCGTAAAACATTTACCATTTGTTAACCCACAATTACCTTAAACGGCTTCGATTTAATTTCGGTTCGAGGAAGCACTAGCGTGTGGAGGTGAAAGAATTATGTTAAAATCGTAAAGCCGACCCACATCCGCGCGGCGCCGGCAGTGCTTGTTTATGCATGAACCGCGAATGGTGCGCGTAAATTTGGTTCCTGAACGTTGAACATGGCCATTCATTTACATACTTTTGCGAGGTCCATATTAAGAAAATGTCGAACAAAAGTAGTGAACTTTTCTGGTGTTACGCCCTCAAAAACTTAGCCTCAACTTTCCTGAGTCGCCGCACTCCCCGCCGCTGAAAATAAATTTATTACCCGCAGTTCACTTTAGTCTGTATACAAAATTTACTTTCGGCTTTTAAATTCAACACTCAATCTCTTATTTAAGTGAATCTGCAATGTTCCGTTATCATAGGGACGGAAAGCTGACATTAGTGTCGGATGCAATTAAAATCAATTTCATATCGACCGCGAATGCAGAAATTCATATAAGAATGTATTTTGGGGAAAGCATGGACAATTGGACATCACTAGTGTAAGGTCTTCCAGTGGCCTTCGTTATGTGGAAGAACAGTTAACATGATCTAACCGTTGCGTCATTTATGTTCATTGGCAGACTACACGTAAAAATATAGTATGGGTGCGGTGGATAAATCATTATAATGTTACATGTTAAAGTCGGTAACCTTTAACGCTCACCCTCTAAGTCTAATGTAACCAGCGATATGTTATTTCCCGACGACCCCCGAGTAAACATCTGTTGCTCGGTATAAAAATAGCCGATCTAAAGTAATCTCATCATTCGAAAATCAACTTGGCGCATCCTCTAAGTGTAAAAGTTGAATGAATGATACAAAGGTGAGAAGAATTATATAACCTTAATACCTAATACCTATTGTATCCCAAAAGACAACCTTAATTCTGTGAGATTGGGCAATAGATTACACACACCTTATAGTATTTTCCCTTTTCCCTCGAACTTGACACCAACCAAGACAGCGACCTCTTGACTCTTATTTAATTTTTACACAATATCATGATTAGATAATATCTTTTGAAAATTAAGGTAATGAATGTGAATCAACATTACATATAACAGTACCGTTTGTGTCAGTTTTTTTTTAAATAAAATCTTGAAAAATATTTTAACCCATGACATTAATGTTGAAATCTTTTCCACCCACTAGTAGGTACCGCGCACCTATCCGTAACGAGGTGAATTAGTTAACGCGGAACGACAACACATCTATTCTTATCTGAGGAGTACCGACCCATTTAAACGATACAACTCCCAGCTGGCGTGATTCATCGCTCATATTATTGTTCAAACTCTTGACACTCGTATTAAGATTAGGGTCA
Source organism: Hesperia meskei straton (assembly GCA_018248915.1). Taxonomy (NCBI): domain Eukaryota; kingdom Metazoa; phylum Arthropoda; class Insecta; order Lepidoptera; family Hesperiidae; genus Hesperia; species Hesperia meskei. Next base: position 5,047 of record DWJQ01000590.1, on the reverse strand, counting down.
TCTCCGTAACAGTTGTAGCAGTGTACAATTTGTTTTTATGTGTTAGGGCAACTTACTGTGTATTGTGTGATAAATTGTAAGGATTTCAAATGTTTTGGTTACTTCAATTTGTTTAGTTGGTTTTTTGGCTGCGTGGCAATGAAAAGAGGTTTTTAGAAGACCAAATATTTAATCATTCAATATTTAATTTGAATTGAACATTACTTTCTACCAGCCATTAATGTGTGACATGAAAATAGAAACATACATATAAATAATAATAAGATATTGCTGTGACAGAAGTAAAAGAATGAAAGTAAAAGCTCAAAAGAAAAAAAGAAAATTGGTTTAGATTACTTCTCTATTGGAATGTAATTGATTGGAAACAAGCTTGTCAGGCACCAAATTATCACTAAACTTTAGATATCGAGCAGCAAATTGTAAAGATAAAAACTCTATTGTAAATTAAGAGGTGATTCTCATAGTCGTCGCGATAGTTCCCACGTTATACCTATTCGTGTGACGATTAAATTGGGATCGTCCTGTTGGAAGTCGCTCGGGAATTCAATCATCTTAGCTCCTGGCTGCCGTGTATGGGTTGCATTTTGTACTTTACTGATGAAGTGACCACGCTGTGATGCTAGGTCCTTTCTGTTGTTGGCTATGTGCCCCTGCACCACCCAGTTTTATCCCAGCGGTAATTAAAGGTAGGGTATTTTACCCAGCTGACTAACCTTACCCGGCTACTAAAATATCCTGCGGAAGTTTTATTGGTGGCCGCAACGTAGGAGAGGCATTAAATGATGCGGGTCGCCGCTTCCCTTACATTCGGAATAATTTCGGTGTTTTTGGTGTAACTGAAGCCTATAGGCGACGCAGTCTCACTTACCGTGAGATGCTTATCTGCTATTTATTAAGAAAAAAAAGGTAATGTAAGAATTCCTTTTATTTTTTCGAAGTTAACCGGTGATAAAGCGGAATAACATGACACATGTATGAGTATGCAATAAACTAAAACATGTTGTATAAGGTACGAGTATCAAGCTAATAACACTAGATGGGTGATTCACGCTCCTACGATTCAGCGCCTACACGCACGTCTGCCAGAGATATCTGTGATGTACACAAACTACGCTACAAGTATCATTCATTACAAGTCCAATTGTTAGACTGAATTGGCTGACGACTGGCAAGCCGTCGATGGTATCGCTCGTGTCCATAAAAGACTGTGACCTTTTATACAGGTGGCTGTATGAATGTTTTTTGTTAATAAAATGTACGTATCATAGTAGGTGTGCGTGTAGGAGCAAGCTCCAACGAAGTAACAGTATTTATTTCGTTTACTCATAGTACATTTTAGAATTACATATATGAGAGAAGCTGAATGGTTCAGATTACAGCGTCTTTTTCACAAAATTACACTCACAGTGTTAGTGCACTGTGAAAGAGAAATAAAAATATAACAACCGCTGAGCTGAGTATCAAACAAAAGCTCATGCGACGAATGACTTCTGTATTAAATCTTGCTCTGGCGTGTTTATATACCCCTATTTTATACTACATTACCTACATATTATGTATGTCTGCTTTCTGTCTAATATCTGCAGCGTCCGATAAAAATGTATACCGGACGTCTTAAGGTCAATAACATTGTCAACTCTATTTGGACATCCATATCTTATCTTCAATAGGGTTGGACTGTTATCAGTTTCTTACTCGATTTAGTCTTAATACCTTTACACCTTTACAGACTTTCGCCAAGAAAACCTTGAATTTGTAGAAATGTTGAATGAGATGAGATATCCTGGGACCTCTGCATGTGTCATTGTCATACGTACATAGTACCTAATTACTTATGTCTTTCGTAGACACTTTTTATAAACGAGAATATTAATATATTATCTGCAATACTAGGACGGTCTAGACAGCAACGCGTCACATCGATTCAGATGAAAACAGTGGAACATCTCAATAACATTCCAACAGAAACACATTAAAATATTCTGAGCGATTTTAGAAGGACGCGACACGTGACGGTGTCAACATTAACTGGTCAAGTAGGTTAAATTACAACTCATATCATGCGTGAATACCGTTGGGTCGGTCGGAATTACGTTCGTTGTACATAGCCCAGTCTAATAAGAGAGAATAAAAAACAAAGTTGACGTCCAACAGTCTTTAAGTTTCTGCGACAAAAATAATTAGCTACAGAAATAAATAACTATGTACTTAAACGCTTACCTACACAGTCACATCACAACTCCGCACTAGGAATCCCTTTGTCGAATTAAAAGATAAAACTAGCATTTATTCACGTGCGAAGGTCAAACATTTATCTATTACATAAATATTTTCGTCGGGAATCAAATCCTTCCCTTCGTATCCCAAACCTGAGCACTTACCAACTATGGTTCTGAAATTCTTAGAACGATATTTCCTGCAACTACCTACAAAACAATCAGTCGTCATAACATGTAATTCTCTAATACATCGTAACGTGACAGTCCGATACGCATGGCCAGAAACCCCACATATGCCCGCACGTTATCCTGCAAGCTGCACCACCGTCGCTTTGTTCGATCGTATTCAATTGACGTCGAACTTTAGGCTATTGTGTTAACTCTAAATATGCCGGTAGATACCTACTAACAATGGACTTTCCTTTTATTGATAGCATGATAGATTACTCACGTTACAGTTTGCGTGTTCGTCTGTCTATTATCGCACCTAATCGACATCTTTAAGCAAGATGCTGGTTTGTAGAACCCGTCGTATGTAAATTATGAACAAAATTACTCCTTAGAAATACTGTGTGCTGCATATTGCAATAACTTTAACGGTTGTTCATCTCGCCCTCATTGAGCTATCGCTCCCTTCATGCAACATTGCCAGTAAGTAAACAGTCTAACTACACGTATATTTACGCTTCCTCTGAACGTCAATTATGTACGCGTCAATCAGACCAGCCGACGTACGCTTACACGCTTATTTAGATCAATTAACATACTCAACACATTAACGGTTTATTTTTAATAAAGCCATCTTATTTCTTTAATGTTGTAAATTGGATATAGTTGAAATTGAGTGGAAAGCGAGAGTGCATATGCTATAGCTATAGAATGCATGACATAAAGTTACTTATGTTGGTTCTTTCGGCGCTTGTAAAACTGTTCTAGAGGTGGAAGTTAGTAGACTTTGGAAATGGTTGCTTTATATGCATAATTATAACGATGTAGTGGGGAAACGGAAAGGAAGAATACGAGTTTTTATTAATTTGGTTTATCTAACAATATTTTCATTATAAGTCCATTTTGGATCCTTAACGATTTATCGTTGATTAGCAACCATTCTATGTGTATCACTATGTGTTATAACTACTCCTAAACGTATCTTGTTTATACCACGTTTAAACTAACTCCAGACATCGAAGTTGTTTAACGTTGTCCATCACTTCCGACCAACACAAACCATGAGTCAAATCACTATTTAACTCATTTCGTTTCACCGCTACAAACTTGCGTACATAAAGCAATGTTTTATGAAATTCCTCATGCGTTGCAACATTGTTACACGCGAGCGTTGTTGCATCCGGAAAACTAGTCGGGCAACTCATAAATTTCCGACTAAACCCACTAGGATGAGTAACTGGCGACATAAACAGCGACGTAACGATAAATAACGCATTAAGTCACAAGTGAATACGAATGAACTCTATTAAAATAAGTCGAGACATTGGTCAACGGCGTCAAGCGCAGACGACGGCATTAAGTAGGCAACAAAATGATTCATACATGTACAGTTGCTAGGCCGAGGCGCCGGTTTATTGATGACACTTTGTAAACCTCGGCTTATATCCGACACATATATCGCACACATGTGGAGTGGTCCATGTGTGGGTTTATTATTATTTTGTCCGAGATTTCGTAGGATCACTTACCTCAATATTCAGCATCTGAGTGTGAATTACGAAAAGATGCACAATGGGTGAATCAATTGCAGCTTTGATTTTATAAAAACGCAAATGGTATTTTCAACAGAATTTGTCGATTTCATTGGGGATAACGCGCTTTTCATAACACGTTTTTTTATTCGTTTTTCAAAATTAAACAATTGAATCTAAATTTCATAATGTACAAACGAATTCAAGGTAAATTCTGTTGTTTTCATTGGTTGCCATTCTATTCGCGGATTTCCGCTAAACTATTTCCAGTTTTGTTAACGCAGTTTGGCTGAGAAAACTGAACACTTCATTTGTCAATGTTTCAATGTGTGGCGAATTGCATCGGCACTCCATTGGGTCTGTAAGTATATGAGAGCTTTCTAGAAGCCTCTTGAGATGCGGTCTCCATCTTTTGACATCAATTACTTCAATTGCTCTTATCTCAAGTGCGGCTGTAGAAGTCTGCGTGGGCGCGATTCGGTTGTTAACAGGGATGTCAATTGATAAAAATAACGCAGGAAACATCTGCAGGACGCTTCAAATCTAGGTAGGACAACATCGTCTAAGTAAGAGTGAAAGGCAGCACTTGTGTGGTTCTAAATTATAGCTGTTAAGTGTTGGTTAAGAGACAGAGAGTAAGGTCAAGTATTATAAACATGGGAAAAAGAAAATGAGAGACAAAAGATGCGGGGAAGTAACAAATGTAGTGGTAGGAATAATTCCATTTTTGGTAGCCTATGTAAAAGCAAACGAGGCACCAGATGATAAGGTCATCTTCGCCGATGGACATGATACAAGCAGCATCAGGGAAGTGACCAATGCAATGGATACCCTGAAGGATAATTTTTTACCTTGTTTAAAGATCTCTATAATACATAATTATATGTATGTTCGTGCTTCGGGGTATACTTACCTCAGAAAAAAGTTATTACACAATTTGTATGTGGGCTGCGAAAAAGTATTATCATCCAAAAAACTTAATTGTGAGTGAGATTTGGTAGTAACTTGAAGATAAAAGAAGTCTTACTAAGGCTGGCAACTGTGTAGTAACTGTTAGGCACTTCTCACACAACGCTATTTGTAAGAGACTAGGATCTTGTCCAGGTATGCTACGCGTCGCTCGTGAGT
>DWJQ01000589.1:0-13605 GCA_018248915.1 Hesperia meskei straton | reverse complement strand
AAGCCGAAAGACAGTCGTGGGAACTCCTCAACGATTTACTGCAGTTATCTAGTGTTTGGGCTTGATTAATTTGTAGTAACGAGAACTTTACACATACATGTTGAATTGAGCGCCATCTGACGAGTAGTTTTTGAGTTATCTCTACTTATCAAGGTTGAAGTCGGTTATTTTTTTTGTAAAAAGCAATTATTTCCAAGTAAGGTGCTAAGAATTAAGAAGAGGCTTCATAAAGGGAAGCAAGGTTCGTTAGGTACTTTTTCATATTCGTACGTAATAGTAAAAAAAGTAGATTATAAAATATACCTATGCCTAAAAACATCAATCTGATAGAACTTATCAATCAGCACCAATTTAGGAGTACCTACACAGAGTTACGAGCTTACGAGTCAATGATAAGCCCATTAAAATAAATAAGTCCCTCAACGGTCTCGACTTTCCGATCCTATACACTTCTTGGATCCAATCATCAGAGAAAGTCGACTTCGTACCTTTTTCAATTTATTGTTAAAATTAGGTTACGATAGGAGCTGACTGAACAGAAAGTGTTTTAAGCCTCAAACTTGCCTCGTTTCGTACTATTACTTGATTATTTATTTCTTTACTGGTTCATGATTGAATCCAAATAAAAGGTTGTACTTATTTAAAGAAATGTGTTTAGTATATTAATCTTTACCTACATATCTTAATATCTCATCTTATAGGTATTATCCTAATACCTATATAATAAAAATGTAACTTTTATGTCTGTACGTAGGAAATATTAGAGAAAAAAAATATTACGGGACTTCAAAGGACTAATAGAAACCAAAAACATTATTATTTATAAAAATTTTGTATGTCTGTATGTTTGTTCAGGTATAACGCAAAAACTATTGTATGAAATTGGATGTGGTTTAATCGCAGTTATATTGCTAAGTTCTAATTTAAAAATAGTTTTTGTTTCATCTTGATACGCCACTTAGAACCTGAGATAATAAAAATATAGTTATATAACAAAACAACGTCTGCCGGGTTCGCTAATCGTTCATAGAATTCTTAATTCAGTCATTGAGTCAATTCTGCCCTCAGAACTTAACTTGCAACCCATTAAATGGTGTATCAAAAGTTAATAATATAATAGGTATTTCAATTGCTTGTTACCACGAGAAAGCCGCTCGACAATTAATAAAACTTACCACGGTCTACCAGATCCAATCCATCAATTTGAAGTTTCAATAGCACCGAGTTTGGGAGACCGATCAAATTGGTGCAGCGTAAATGATTACGTCGTTCTACCAACAGTTTAAGTGGTATTGGTTGAGAAATTCGAAAAGTTCGGCGTAAGGCTACAGCGAGTCGAGTAATTACGGCTTTTGGATCGTTTACACCAACAATTTGTTCCAAGTCAGAATCAGAGACGCCACTTTGTCGTTTACGCCAATTTAGAATGGAAATTTAAAATTTTGAAACAGTTTTCGTTCTGGCGTTCTATCCAAAGCTAAGCGTCTAAGTTAAGTATGATTATAATTATAACATCATGTTTGTATACACAATTTTGAAGCTTTCGGTGATAACTTCTAGAGTTATGTACCCAACGGACGATAAATAGAAAGAACCATGTTAATGTGCTAGGCTATAAATATGGCAGCAGAGAACAGATAAGGCACTTAATGGTAAGTGCCCACCATTGCCAGAAACACCAAAGGCAACCAATGCGTTGTCGACAAAAGTAAGAAGCAAGAAAGCAAAAGCATATTTCAATAGCGCACGAGACACAAAATAAACAAGAGTTATGACTTATTTTCGTAACGAAATTGGGTCAATTTCCAAATCGATGAGAGCTTAGCCGCAAGCAGTGGCCAATACACGACAATTTTCCTTTGACATCTTGTTAACCCAAACCATTGGCACGAAAAGCAATTATTGCGCGGCCAATTTACCGAGTTACCACTTTACCTAAGTTACTTTAGATTCGAAATCCATTGAAGGGTACTTGAAGTAAATCGGTAGTCATTGCGAAGAGGGGCTTGGATTAAGCAACATTTGATTGCGGCAAATCGCTCGCTCCGGACTGTTTTACATTATAACCACATTTTGGCAGACTTTGAAATTCTCTTCTAGGGTTGTCTCTCTTTAAGAGAACGCAAGATAAAGAAGATAAGATAAAACAGTCAAATCTGGTTCGCTTCAGTAACCCTATTTCTAAGCACACGCGAAAAGTTTCATTTATTTCAAGCATAATATTTATTATTCAAAACTTTCCTCCTCCTTTGTAATTCCTCCTTAAATATTTTATCGTTCTATATTCCTTCTAATAGATGCTAAACATTGAAATTTTTAAATGTTAGTTTATCATTGGATGTGCAAAAATGACACGTTATTAATATCCGATTCAAATCAATCAATAAAAACTTCTTCAGAACAATGTCACCTTTAAAATGAACTGAAAATTTCAAGCAATAAATCATAATTAAAATTCATTGGCAAGTCAAGTTCCCATTACAATAGTTTAAATTATCATCGATAGAGCGAACTAATTCTGAAAGCAATTAGTCGTGAAACGTAGCAACTTTGGTATACAGCCAAATTGGGAAAGGTATTCGTATTGGCAGAACGCTGAGGGGAAGACGCTTCAGTAAATCGACTTACATTGTATATACTGGTAGCTACATCAATTATCATGATTTTATCAGCTGACATGGTTGACAGGACTTTTATCGTTACATGTGGAACCAATGTGGAACTTCTTATACTCCACCACCAGTGATAGCCTAAGGATTAAGAAATTGGCTTCTTACTCAGGGGGTCTGGATTCGATTAGATAAATGCGCTTCAAATGTCACTGTCTATAATGACAATTCTATATATCCTCGGCGATTTAAGTATAGATGTATAGGAATAAATATTAAGTATAATACAGACAGGCTTACCAACTACATTCATAACTACTTCAAAATTGCTCGCACTTACAGTAAATAATAAAAAGACATAACAATTTACAAGGCATATTAGGAATTTACGAGTACGTGTTTCGGTCGCAGTTTTGGAGCCTTCGAAAGCCTTTGAAGTAAAATATAGCGTCATTGTCTGTATTTGTGTCAGCCCCTTAGGCTATAAAGACAAAAAATGGTATAAGCGTAAAACGAAACAAAGTGTGAGTCAATTTAAATAAAATATAAATAGCTGGCTGTGCCCGCGACTTTACGCGTGAGAGTTTTTTCCACGTTGGTCGTACCAACTCAGAAACCTTCGTGGGCTCATGCACAACAACTTTGCTAAAGATTAACATAATCAAATGCATAGTTTAGGATTCTATAATGGACACGTAAACGTGTTATACACATAAAGCAGCTTGCACTGTCCACGTTAGTTACTTAGATTGAAGCCAACTAAATACATAATTAAGGTCATACAGTCCTCTTGTTCCAGGTGTCATTTGGATCAACTTCGCCGGCACTCAGCGACCGCTCAGAATTCCCGCTCTTCTGCCGAACTGTTGCTCCAGACTCTTCCCACAATCCAGCTCGGATCGCCTTCATCAGGTAACATATTGACCATCTCTTTACAAATTTTACTTTTGTACAAATTGCCATCAATTGACGCGTTTATTCGTGTGTCCGCCAGCTGGTTTCTCAGTCATTTGTAAGTCTTTAGCTCTCTTCTTCTTACCAAGCTTGCTCCAGTATGGATTGGTGAAGTTGTTAGTCGGTCCAAGTTTAGAAAAATGTTATGTTGCTCGAAGGCCTCCGACATGGCTTAAAACGACTGCTCCGTGCCAACCAAGATCTTTACATTACCTTGGAAGTACACCAGCGCTCAAAGAATTTTACCACTGTTTTACCCATCTATCTACGAACTGCGCCCGCTGTTGCTTGTTGTTGTTGTTGTCGTTGTTAATCACTTAGGATCGGCGCAAGCCGCCGGACTATAAGCGCTATGAAAGCGTGTGACTATTTCAACGAAAATATTTTACGTTTTGGATTGGTAAAGAGAACTTTTGTTTTATGGTTAGTACACCGAAGTACACACTGCGGAATTAATTTGTCTCTATGAGACATAGAAGTGATCCATTATTTAAGTACTCCGGCAGTCTTGAAAAGAGCATTCTCGTGTAGAAATCTAAAGCCCATTTGGGGTCCATTATTTTCACGGTCCAAATGGCGTTAGTCAATTTATCTTGCCATACAAATTACACGGCAAGACCTTATTCTTCTTATCAAGAACTTGCTGTGTAACAACGGAATATGAAAATTATCTGGGATATTACGTCATCTTGATTAAGGCTGGAGCATAAATGAGCACCGCTTACCTTGTAACAAGGGGTCTTCTATAGGTACGTGTAACGACATGCACTAGTGCCTAGACCTTAGGTCGAAGCAGAAAGGTGATGTATATACAAGCCTAAATCACACTATCGAAGTTTTTTACCCCGCACACATTATACTGTAATAGTTCCGGTTGAGACTCCTCGCATGACTCGGCATCCTGGTGGAAGTTCTTGCTTCGCATGATTCGTCGCCTGGTGGGAGTTCTTGTATAACCAAACAAACATCATTCTTACCCTTATCTTTTATCAACAGACAATTCGGCTGGGACACAGTGACAGCGTTCTCGCAAAACGAGGAGATCTACTCACTGGCAGTCAACGAGCTGGTCACCCAGCTAGAGGCTGCCAACATCACTTGCGCCGCCTCCATAACCTTCGCGGAGTCAGACTTCAAGGAGCAATTGCAGCAGCTCAAGGTTTGTTGACAACAATATCCCAACACACCCAGCCTCCTACAATTCGCTTCCCTTAATGCCAGCACTCAAATCATCATCATCATCTCAACCCATAACTGTGCCACTGCTGGGCTCGACTCTCCTCTGATAACGTCGTTACCATGCCGGATAACCGTTCAAAGAGTTCTAAGAGTTCTGGCCCGAATCCCAAAGAATTAAATTAGACTCATTGATTTTAACAAAATATAAATAGCGATAATAATTATGATGACACTTCAAAAACCACTTACACCATGGCAGTCCATTAAATGCCGTTCAACCTGTGGAAAATATGCAGCAAACTAAACTAAATTACACAGCTTTCGACGGATTGCTTTCAACGAAAGTTTCAATTGGAAGCGCAAGTATAATATTTTGATTAGGGAAGTAATACCAGTTGATCCTGTGTCTGGGTAAAATCCAGGGCTTAGAGGACGTTCGGGTATTAGCGCGGGATTACCGTGTATCGTGGATTAGTTACTGCCACGCTTCGCTTCGGGAGATGAAGATTGGATTTTTGACATTCTGTCGATATATAATAATATGGTATATATTTTTTAATTCCCTTAGTCTTAGTTTGACCTGTTGACTTTCAGCATAGTCTTCAACAATTTCCAGGAGTCTGACTTGAAAATTTGCACAGAAGTCAAGGACCGATGACGATGCCATGGCATTCGGCCATGCTTAAACTCCTCAACATTTAACGGCACAGTGACTACATATTGTGTTGTATTGTTTGGCATTTAAGTTTACTCCATATTCTAATAACGTTAAAATGTATGTACTTTTAATTGCTGCGTTAGTTCCAATTGAGGATTTCCCATTGAGAAGTATCCGTACTTATCATAAAAATCATGTAATACGAGTATACATATAAAACTGTTCAGTTACTGTGATTGACAGACAACGTTCACACACTCATAGTCGTTTCTTAATTCCCTCGGAAAGGCAAAAAAGGGCATAAACAAAAATTCCACACGGGCAAAACTAGTTAACGCTGGTTACAAGACAGGATAGCTGGTTAAAATTGTATACAAGTTACATAAAAGTTTTAAGTAAAATGACGCAGAAATAGATTGCGTTGTACAATTCAATGTGAGTAGGTACCTACACTAGGTAATTTAGTTCTGAATAATCTATAGTAAGCTGTCGATTGAATTTCGTGATAATGTATGATTGGATTAGAAGCCTCTTGCCACTTTACATAGGCAGAAGTGGGCTAGTTGGAGGTCGGTTAATATAGAGAGCATAATTATAATATGTATGTATTTGTGTGCAAGTAGTAAGTATTATGTAGGCAGGATCAACAAATAAATTTTAGGTTGTTAAATGTATCAAATTTACATACCTAAACCAAATACGCAACAATGTTTACCTCTAGAAAAAATGTCATTTGAAAATTCTTGCACATTATTGATGGTAGTGTTGTGACCTATATCAATGGTCTCTTACATAAAAATATTTAAGAGAAGAAAGAAATCTTATTACGAAATAAATCTTATAGAATAATGTTTATAAATTCGTCGGATACAGATTCACAGACCCTTAGGAACTTAGATAATCCCTGCCCTGAATAATCCTCGGATAAAAAAGGCGAACAATATTTACATTCTTTAGGACGAACTGGCTTACGAATAAAATTTATTAATACAATAACAACAGTTATTTATTTGCCTATTTATTTGAGTTTTATGGACCACAAGAAAATGTATATTACGTAAAGAAAATAAGCGTAATGTAGCCTCACATATTCGAGTTATCTCACTTACTTTAATATTACCAAGCCAAACATAACGTCAGTCTATCTGTTACAGAAACTAGACACGCGAATAATAATTGGCAGCTTCTCCCAAGAGATGATCCCGAAGATATTCTGCGAGGTGAGTCTGAGTGTAAGTGTGTATTGACGTCTCCGCGAACATGACCTATGACCTTATTCTGAAATACGATTTGTGAATCATTCACCAGTGCAGATGTAAAGGCGCTCATTTACATTCGCGAGAATTTGCGGATTCACAAGTGTAACCACGCTCACTCACATGTGCGTGAATCTTTGTATACATATAGTCCTACAAGCACCTTTTGACGAGTGGGTGACAGAGACAGCGCCTTACAGTTTGCCATACCACTTACCAGTGAGGCGCTGTCTCTGTCACGCACGCGCCAAAAGATGCTTTTAGGACTGTACATTGCACAATTTGTATATGTATTGTCACAATACATCTTTGACATCTATTAATACCACGAAATTGTCAACAACTTCGCATAATCATTAGTGAAGGTTCGTTCTACACAACATGTGGGTTCGCGTATTCGTGCGAATGTGAATTGTGAATGACGAACCTTCAAAATGACGGGCCTTAAATGATTACATGAATGATTATGAGAAGTTTTTGATAGATTCGTTGTATTCATCAGATGTTAAAAGTGTGACAATTCCTGCAAAGTACAAAGATACAAAAAATGCGAGCTCGAGCAATGCACACAATAACACCGTTCACGGACACCAAATATAGAACCACTTTAAACCTACTATTGACGTCTATTGAACTACGTTTCGTGTCGTGTCAATCCGTCAAAGAAATGGAAATACAAACACAGTATACATACAAACGTATGCTCGAAAAATATTACCCTCCTGATGCAGTCGGGTAAAAATAATGTAACCAATAAACCAGAACATACCTTCGAATCTTCATATAAATAAAAACATCAGAGAATACGTAAAAAAAGTCCGTTCCGTAGGCGTTCATGATTGAAGTTCAGGGTCCGACAATTTCAAAGGATCTCGTTTTCCGTTCGTTTCCGGCCCAGCGAACATTAAAGTAGTGTACCTACTATTAAGAATCTAGTGAAACCTCTGTGTACGCCGATCTTTAGGTGGGACTGTAGTCATTTAGTCAACCATTAACTTATATGTAATTACCTAGCTGACCCGGCAGACGTTTTCCTGTAATACATTAAATTTATATCTCAGGTTCTAAGCGACGTATGAAGACGAAACAGACTAATTTTTAAGTTAGACCACCAGAAATAAACTGCGAAAATGATAGGTTTCAAATTCTGTTCACGTAGACCAGCTTTTATGTGTCCTTGCCTTTGTGTATTATATTATCCATGGTACCCACGACATAGGAAATCCCAGTATAGGACCATGTGTTTAGCATAACCTATAAAAAATGTCCTTTCTGATCCGAATATGCTTTTCGGGATCGCAGGCCTTCAAGCTGGGGATGTTCGGAGCGGAGTACGCGTGGCTGGTGGCAGGCGCTCCGCCTCGGATCAGGGGCGTAGCACCCTGCTCTCGGGCGCAGCTGGCCAAGGCTCTGGAAGGGCTGGTGTCGGTGACCGCGCACCGAGGTATCGTCGGAGACGTCGTGTCGTTTTCTGGACTCGTAAGTTAACAGTCTGGTGCTATTGAGCACTGCTTTTAATAAACAAAACCTAAATAATCAGAAAAGCAAATTAACAAATTAATAATCGGAAAGAACTAAGAACTTGCAAGATTACAAACATACTCAAAATTATGTGTAATTGTACTGTAATTATATGTAGGAAAAGGAGCTCCTTGGAAGTTTATTGCAGCAGCAGCAACAGATCTTTTTCCTACTCATAATTCCAAATCATTCACAAAAAAGATTTCTTGAACTTTTTCAGTGTGTAAAATAGTCTTTATTAACATGTATCGTGATTTAAAAGCAAAACCATCAAACAGTAAGTCGATAGGTTTAAGTATGTGTTTTGTCAAAAGTTCTTAATCTATAAAGCACTACCATAGTCTTGTGATTCTATTCTCTTAGGTGATCTTTAAATTCCAGCGAAGTATTAGATATTTAATCACTTGGAAGTTTAAATGGAGTTCTCTTAGAGCTCTTTAATTTGCCGTTTTAAATCCGGATAAGAGAAAATTCTTAACTGCAGTTAATGCGATCTCATCACAAGAGGTGTGAAGTCTAGTTAATTTCAATGGCCCCTCATTAACTAAAACTTTAAGAACATTTATTTTCAAATAGCAACGAACTTTTCTTAGTAATTAAACATTTTCTTTGATCTTTTCGTCATTTATGTTAACTTAGTTGTCAGTTTAAAAAATCACGCCTAATTTAAGAACTTAGCTACTAGGGAACTGATTTCCCCAAGCGAAAATCGGGTAAGTCTTCAATGAATATACAAAACTTAAGGGGTGGCATACAAAAAAATTCATTCTTAGATGACGTCCACCACCGTCCAAATGACCTCTCAGAAAAAAACATTTTCTAGGTTAAGTGCTTTTCGAAAGTTCGCGGTTAATTAGTGAGTAATTAACTAAGGGGCTGTAACTGGGAGCTGAAAGCGAATAGGACTCATTTTGTGTGCGGATGTACAATCCGTCCTTAACTTAACTTCCTTCCTTAACGTCCTTCCTTAACTTCCTTAACGTCCTTCCTTAACTTCCTTAACGTCCTTAACTTATGGTGACTTCCATACCGGACACCCTGTATATGGTATCAATTTATTCCAGACAAATGACATGTTCTACCGAGAGATGCAGAGCTCTGGATTATCAGTGTCGCCTTTTGCTCCTCACACGTATGACGCAGTATGGGCTATAGCTCTAGCTTTAAGTAAGGCAGAGCTCCTCTGGCGAAGCATGGACGATAAAGGCAGTAAGACTTCGAAACTGGGACTCGGTCACTTCGACTACAACAGGAAAGACATGGCTGAGGAGTTTCTTTACCAACTGGGGAATTTAAGCTTTTTGGGAATATCGGTAAGTCTTCCTGTGTCAATTGAATCACCTAATACAAAATTCTACTTAGTCATCAATATCACATAGATTATGGATTCCTCGAAATTTATCTCCCTATTGACAATAAATCTACACGATCGAAGACTTTGTACAAAATACACACCGTCTTGTTTACGTAAAGATTAACTGGATTAACTTTCTCGAGCAGAGTTGATCTCTTTCTGAATCGAACGGGGATTAGTATTTTAGGATTCAGTAACTTTTAGCGCTGTGAGTCGTCAGTAATATAAACTAGATTATGTTAGAACTTAGGGAACTTCGTCGGTAGCTTGCACAGACCGTCTCAAAGAGTTTTCTCGAGAAATTTCTAAATTGTGTTATATATTCAGATTGCATGCGCCAGAAACATTAGTTAGACTGGATTTTTAAAAAGGAGTTAAAGTTTCACACAAACTAGCCAAAAACATTAAAACATTTGTAGACAAATGTTAGACTTTGCAATGAAGAACCCAAGAATATAAGAAGAAGAAGAATATTGATAAGAAGCATTAACTAGGAACTATTCACTGCTTTATTCTTCTGGTTGACTGTGCCACTGCGGGGTACGACATTTATTTATTTATTTTAAAGATACACCACTGGCTTATCACTAGACATTTATAATTAATTACATACATTTCGGTTTTAGTTCTAAATGATTTGCCTTTAAAGGTATATACAACATTCGAGAAAAAAAAAAACATTTTTTTGTGCATCCTACAATAGCACTAAAAAGATTGTTTAAAACTATACAATTATTAATAACAGGTTACAAGTTACAGGTTACAAGGTTATAATTTGTTTTCAATGGGAAGGAAAAAAGAACACTAAACAAAACTTGAAGAGTGAGGAGTTATAAGTACCTTTTACATAATCTAGCAAATTCTGGAACGTTAACTGTATGGAAAACGTCGACATCGCATGGTATGTAGATTAGACGAATGTTGACAACACTATAAATAACTACGACCAATGTTTAGATGAAATCATACTAAAGCCGAACATTGTGGCATCGATTCTAAATCGGCACTTATACATTTCAAATTTTCAACACCTAATAAAATCTACGCTGCGTTTCCCATTTCGCTTACCAGAAATAACTGCAACCATGGTGGTACCACAGGCAAATAATTTGAAAACACTTAAAATTGGAACTAAGAAAATATTATTACCGTACCTAATATTTCGCAATACTTTTGGCGCAACTTTATTATGCGGCACACAAATAAGAAAACAAACCACAGCAATCCACAAGAAAGACGCGAAAGAACCAACACTTTTCCGCTTCTTTGTGAAGTTCATGAAGTGTGGTAAGCAATCTCAGTGCGTTTAGACAACACGGAATAGACCAGGGAAACTCTGTGCGTTTAGACAACACAGAATGGACAAAGGAAACTCTGTGCGTTTAGACAACACGGAATGGACAAAGGAAACTCTGTGCGTTTAGACAACACGGAATGGACACGGGAAACTGTGTGCGTTTAGACAACAACACGGAACCACGGAATGGACAAAGGAATATGACAAGGGTCCTCACCCCGTACTCACCGAGCTAGTTATGTACTGACCTTGACGATCGAGTTTCCGCAGGCTGCACCCTCGCCTTTGAACCCATCGTCAGTGCCCGCCGGCTTCGGTTTCAAGTTTGCGGAACTTGCTGGAACAAAACAAACACCAAAATTAGCGTGCATTAGCTTAACAAAGTTTTCGCAATTAAGTAAATAAAACAAAATTAAGCAAAATAGATTTTCGCTAACTCTCTTTACCTATAATATGTAGTATGTTATCGAACTTTGAAATGATTTTCCCGGATGATCTAATTAAAAAAGTAAACGTAAAATTGAGGAAATAAATTCTTTATGTATATATCTTTCATTTTTCCAAAATGTAACAAATTGTTGTTACTGTGATTAACAAAACAACTACAATTAGGTATTGAAACTTGAAACACAATGTGTATCGCGAAACCCAACAGGCAGTTAAACAAACTGACTCACAGCTGCTATAATATCCCCTCAACTAATGTAAATAAAGGACATTGCATTCACTTCAATAGAGCCAATCAAAGGAAAATTGCAGTCGCTCAACTTGAGTTTTAACCAGAATAACCAGCCAATACTTGGCGCTTCCAATGTTAGAATGATCAGAATAATGGATTACTAATTTAACCATAGTGATAATTGGTCTGGTGTTTATAAGTATGGCCCTAATTTACATTTTGTTTCCTAGACACGTGGAAGACCGGTACTGTTCGTCAATCAGAACGTACATATGTACATAGGGTAATGAGCGAGCCATGGGCCTTAAGGAAATTAAAGAAATATATTTAAACACTTTGAAAATCCAAAGAAATCCGTAACGATAATTCACAAGCGCAAACGTATGTTTTACTTACATAATATACAGCTTTACTAATTAAACAAAACTGGAGAAATACGATATTTCCATGACTAAGGAAAAGTACAGATTATTCCTCGATATTTATTAATTCAATGCGGATTGTTTATCTTTATCACAACTTTAATATATTTAAATTAGGTCAGATGTTTTCACGTAAGTATAAAATTTCCACAAACACGCTCACAATTTCCACTTTTGTTGTATCAATCATTAGAACTGTTACTACTCTGAAGAAAATAAAATCTAAATAAACTTTTACGATTACGATATACGATCCAAGAAGTTAAATAAAATTTGGCTTAACCATACCTTTCCACCACAATTGAAAAACAACCACCACCGGCGGTGCTACATCGAAAATATAACTTAGACTAGTAGATTGTAAAAAATAATCTGAGATTCTGAGAGTAATCTGACGCAGTCATAAGATCATTGGCCTAATGTCAATAGGAAAACGATCATTATCTATGATTATGATATAATTCAGAGAACTAAAATCAATTCACTTTATAGCCTAATACGTCATTAGAATCATAACTACAGATTGTAATGATAGTAAAGCACAAGTCACATTTCCTGAGTAAGTAAACAAAAAGGTTATTGAGTATATAAAACAGAAGTCACGAAGTGAAGCCTGCGTGCAAGCAACATATACTTTCAATACCTAACAATAATATTTATAAGGGCATTCTTGCAACATTGTCATAGTACTTGATATTGCTATCCCTTCATATATTTTTTATCACACAATACCAAGGTCAATATAAATCTTTAACGCATCTTTTAATGTCTAAGAAATGACATTTCTCTACAATTTTGCTACAGCTGCAATCCCTATTAAAAGCAATCAAATTGTAAATTATATTCTCAAATAGGAAAATATAACGACATAACTGTTAACTTTGTGACGTATGCAGGTGCTGATGATAACGTCACTCATTAGCATATCACAACAGATATAAATAAAATCTACTGTACACTATTACGTGCAAATAACACGAAGCCATATTGTAAACATTGGAATTCCCAGTAATGAAAAGGATAATTCGCGAAAGATTGCAAATGAAACCTAGAATGAATCAAGGATCAATATCTATGTATAATCGGGTACCAAAGAATAATTTCGCAAATATTCTTAATAACACAATAAAAACTAAGATGTACCAAATTAAACAAGATAAACAATTATTTATGTTCAGTTCATTTGACCGGATTTAAACAATAACTCACAAAATGGATTTTATGGAAAGGAAAAATTAGAATAATTCCTAATTAACCGCCTTCAAAAAAGGAGGTTCTCAATTCGACCGTATATAGGTATATATTATGTTTTTTTATGTGTGTTCAGCGATTTTTTCGTCCTTTATGGTCCTAATTTTGATTCTCTTTTTGTTGTAAAGTAGATTTGCGCAGTGGGGTACGCTGATAAGGGCACCAGGATCTGATGATGGCATCTCAAAGAAATCGAGGGGAACTTTCGAAAATTGGTGGGACGACTAGTGTGTTTGTTAATGTTTTTATAAGTACCTACATTAAAGCGCTACAATTTCATGAAGGTCTGGAGTCGATCCGGTGAAGCCGAAAGACAGTCGAAGGAACTCCAGAACGATTTACTGCAGTTCTCTAGTGTTTGGGTTTGATTAATTTGTAGTGACGAGAACTTTACTCCTATATGTTGAATTGAGCGCCATCTGGCG
>DWJQ01000588.1:0-13607 GCA_018248915.1 Hesperia meskei straton | reverse complement strand
CAAAAAAAAACAAGGCAACATTATCAAGCAGGCGATGTTTTTCGCGTTCATTTATTGTCTATGTGTGCGTAATCTGTTCGTAATTATATAAAATAGGCTGCCAACTGTTGGCGGCAAATTTTTGACACGTTTTCGGGGATTCGATGTTCCATCTAAGATATTTAATACATCTTTGAATTTTAATAGCGCATATTATAGCAAATTATTGAAAGACGTTTTATAGCAAATTTTTTAACACAGTTGGTTACATGATTGAAGTTAAAGTCCCTAATTTTTCTATACCTTCTAAAATATAAGGAGCCTTAATTACTCAGAGATAATGTAGCACTCTACATTTGAAAGAATTCTTTAAATCAGTATCGTAGCTTTTCAATACATAATAGGTATTAGCGTATTATGATTATGATATTTTGGTTATTTTAACTACGTAATAAATTTTACTGCCTCAATAAAATTATATATTTGTTTTTAGATTCATACCAGTTTAGTCATGTGGAGAAGATATAAAGTGACCGTTTATTAAAAGCCGTGGAATTTATTCAAATGCGTGTTAACAATTTTTTGCCACGATACCCCCAACGGTGATTTACACAAGTTGGCACATCCGTTCTCACGAGCAGATATCTATGTAGTTTTGCCAAAATAATCACGTTCTGCCAATCCAGTCACTCTTTACTCGAGTCAGCGCTCTAGAGCCCTTCAAGATGATTCATTGTAAGTGAAGTGAGCCTTGATGGTCACCACTTGGCTTTGAGCGAGGGTTTCAATAGGACATATCCTGAGAGTCGGTATCCGTTCAACCAATAACCGTGTGAATTTCATCCAACTCAGCAGCGCTTAACCAAGCTCTTAGGATCTATTGTTTATGTTTATTGAGAAAAATGTTACAGGGCAAAATTTTCAATTACTTATAAAAATCACTTGATTATATCATAAAAAATAATTAGATTTTTTAATATTTCACGTGACTTGAAGGCATTCGATAACGGAAGTAATATTTATTCCGTAAATAGCCAAAATACTTTTTGCTTAACAACACGCATCCACCTGATTACAAATAGGTAGCTCTTCATATGTAGTTTAAATGGTAGGTGGGTAAATATTAATGGTGCTATATTTGTTACTAAAGAAACTTGCTTAATATAGTTTCAAGTATGTCTATAAATTACTAATAACTTTACGACCTTAAGGACTAATCAAAAGGATAAATTAATAATACTTAATACTGTTTATAACACACAAAACTTATTGTGCTTATGTAAATTTTACGTTACAATATAAGAAGTTCTAATCAGGACGATACGATAACCAAATTCGCACGTCGTATTGTTTTCGAAGGCGCTCTGGGTGGTCCAACTTACGGAGCCTGTCCCACCAGTTCATAGCCCTGACTGATTGCCACTCCGTAATACATCAGCCTTGACGGACTTAGGAGAAACAAAGTCGGTCAACTGAAAGAATTCCTAAATTGGATGCCGCACGATTGTAATTCTGTCACGGTACCAAGTGATATGTGTCTATATTAGGTATGTCGGTTTTGTTTTTTTATTTTATTTTAATGGCTATGGTTATTGTGTTTTTTGTTAATTTGAAGAAGTCATGTTCAGTAAAGGAACTCGATAAGTACATCGATCTCAACCTGTAATTTTGAGAGCCCAGACACACTTGTAGAAAGACGCTGCATAGCTACTTAGATAGTACTTACTTAAGTAGGTTTTCGTAGTTATTTTATGTGATTCATATATTAATACTTGCACACTGGTATTTGTCAACAATTAAAAAGTATTGTATAGGTATATGTTATCTACTTGTATCTATGGCCTGAATATTTAGAGACATTAACATTTAGAGAAATAACACGACATTATCTCGTAGTTAAGTACAGTCGGAAGAAAAACCTCGTGTAAGTACGACGGTTTAGTTCCCTGATAGAGCCATCTCGGACCACCGCGTCGCATCAATGGTCGCGGCACGATGCTCCACGCCTCCATCGTGAGCCGCACATTACGATTTGTTTTCAACGGAATAATCAAATGTTACTCTTTTACTATAGACTATAGACGTGTATCTCGTCACAATGCTTTGGAGACAGACTAAAATCATGTAGGATGTAGGTAAGCGCGCTGATTAAAATAAAATGTTCCATACATACTTAAATTATACGACGTTGACGATGTTTTCCCACTGCCCAAAGGTTGACTGAGAGAATGCAGTTAGTCTTAAGTCCGCCTTTTGCTCTTATACATTATATGGTGCAAATAAGTTTAGATAAATAAAATAAAAATTATCGGTATTAACTCATTACTACTAGTCTACTTTCAACTAAACTTGAGTCACCAAGATTATGGAATTAAAACTCCGCGTTGAAACAAACTTGTTATCTACGTGTGGTCACAGTTCCAATTTGGTTTGTAAGCAAAATTTACTTAAGGATTTCCAAATTCTCGCTGTTGCTCTACAATGAAACCGCAAAGGCTGAAAAGTGTTATTTATGTGAATTGTCATTAAAACTAATTCCATATCAAACGCAAACGGAGAATAGGTATTTGTAGAGGCCGCTAGTGTTCATCAATTGCTTAAGTTTATCATTTTAATTAAATTTTAATAAAGTGATTACATGCTGTGTACTCAAATCTACAGATAATATGTCTGTTTGTGTACATGTCTGTAACCCATAATCTTAACATAAGCTCACAGAAAAATTACCTTATTTCAGACAATTTCACTTGTTTAAAATTTAAATTTTCTTCTCAACACTCTTTTAATAGCTTGATTTGGATGTATATATATAATTATATATGTCCACTTTCAGCCAAATTTTTCTTCAACTTAAATATGAGGTCACAGCAATTTTGGACGAACATGGCCACAAATAGCGTGCTCAGAATTGGCTCTAGACAAGGGAACTCAACAATTAACGGTCCAGTGGCATTTATTGTTATACTTTAGTTCTTATGAAACAAGGGTACCTACTTAAAGTTTCTCCAACTATTGATTTATGTATATACATACACAACACCATTATAATTTCAATAACTGCAGACGTAGATTATACCCACCCAAACTTTAACCTCCAACGTTGATTGCAGGCTTGCTGACATTAGTACCTACCAGACGTTTCCCATCG
Organism: Hesperia meskei straton; assembly: GCA_018248915.1. Classification (NCBI taxonomy): domain Eukaryota; kingdom Metazoa; phylum Arthropoda; class Insecta; order Lepidoptera; family Hesperiidae; genus Hesperia; species Hesperia meskei. Next base: position 10,480 of record DWJQ01000588.1, on the reverse strand, counting down.
GAAGGCCTCCAACGTGTTTTCATTTCTTATGAATTAAAAGATTCATTAATACCTCATTGTGACAATTGGCGATGTAAGTATTCTTAGATGATACAGCTAAATTAAATTTCGAGAATCAAATGTCATTCCTTCAAGATATCTCTATGATGATTGATCTCGGACGAACAGGCAAGAAACTTCCAAGGATTCGTTTTCCTCTAGCAAAATCAGTACGCACACGTGGATGGATTGCATTTTGTATCCACTTATGCCCAAGCAGTCATCCTTTTAATAATAATCTTATAATAAGGAAGGTGATTCACGCATACGTTTGTGTTAAAGTTTTCAGTAATCTTTAACCACAATCGCAAATCGAAAGTAGAGTCGACTCTTAACTACTGAATTAACGAGTTGTTTATTGAAAATTAAGAAATGTCATACACTTCAACACTATGAAGCTAATGCTTCATGACTTCAACCAACCAATAATAATTATATCCTGTCCAACTAATAGAGGAATAATAATAAATCGGCACCTATTATTTATTTAAACAAACGGTTTTGTCTAATTCATCTAATTGTGAAGTGATATAATTATGCTGTTCCACATTTTGAGTGAGCTTCTTTCTTTGCCATCGTGTTTCTTCAAACTATATAATTTTAATAAAATGTGTCAATAAGCTAAAGAGTTAAATAAAATCACGAAGTAGAAAACAGAAAATTTATTGCAATTTTTGAGAAATAAATACAACTAAAAACCTTAAAAAATTTCACAAAACGAAACAAAATGCAACAATCCTTACAATCTAAGTAGATGGAAGCAATATTACAATTAAATAATTTATGAATTTTATTCTAAAATAACTTTGTACGAAATCCATTTTAAGTAGCTTAAAGTAAACAATAAGATCTATTTACATTTTTTCGTAATCTAATAATCTCACTTTGGTAAACTGTGGTTAATGAGTTTTTACTTGTGTTTAAACATCAGGGAAACAATAATTAACTTACTTATATACAATATGAAATAAAGAGCTAGTTTAAAACTCTTTTCTTACAATCTTTATAACACATTAGATACAATCAATTCTGAAAACTAATATAAAATGGAAACATATCTATAACTCGTACCAAATTACGTTGCAATAAAAAAACACGAATTAATTTGTTTTATAGAATTAATAAATTAAACAAAAATACGAAGTGAATGTAGAGTCAGTCATATACAAATATAAACAATGTAATACACAAACTTAAGATTATTTTATTTTTCATCGTTATATATTTTGAATAAATAAAGTTTTGCAATTTTACGGTCTTTGATAGATGCTACTTTTAAAATGGTTTATAACAAACATTTAAACTTCCGGGGCCAATCCAAAGCCCGGCGGGCTGCAAGCGAGTATAACTGGATGAAACAGTAAATTTTAAATTTCAAATACTAAAGACATTCTCGTAACACCAATAAAATGAGACATGACTAAGATGAGTCATTTACCGAATGTTAGGTTTGATTTATGTGTCACTAAATAATTAAGTGATAGTAGGTATGTGTTTTAGGTAGGTATATAAAAACCAACCATTAAACATGTTTGAAAGTATTTCAACCCGGTAAATAGGTACGAGTAATAGATTAGCTTATATTTCAAAAAATAGTTTTTGTCTAATTGTTTATATAATATACCTTTGCATATAGCATCTATGTGATCTACTAGCGTCTCATTTGTATAAAAGCTAATGTAAAATACTTAAACAATAAATGCTTTTTGAAACACACGAACACACATACAATATAACGGGATGTGGCTTTAACTTTTTTAATACAACTGAACATAAAAATTCAAGACAGACATAAAAAAGTTCGAAATTTTTTTAACGTGAACCTAATTTAATGTACGTATCTGTTCTATATTTACAACATATTAATTTTATTATGTACCTCAAAATCCAACCAATTAAAAGATATTCAAGAATCTAACTTCAGGATACTTTGCTCATAGATTTTCTCTCATATTTTATTTTTAGGCGCGTATCCAGACAAAAGGGAGCGTGACAAGCAATTTCTAGTAATTTTTAAGTAGACATTGTTTTAAAATCATATGCTTTGATCACTGTCAGTACCTATAACTGACATCGTTATTTAATACAAGTCGTATTTTAATTCCACATTTGTAACCAACAAGTCGTAGCTACTCATATGTATACGGCCTATACGGAACCCGTAACCTTGGTTAAATTATAGAAACGCATATTTAAATGTATAACAATTGCGTTACAGACAACAATTTAAGAAGCGAGCAGCAACGTAGCTAAAATAAGCGAAATCGTATGTGAAACACGTCAGGCACGGCGAATAAATGTCGTTAAGAAGATTTAAGTTCATTCATATTCGTCGCATTATCATGCTTGCTGCATTATGCATAAAGCGAGCCTTGATTCAGGCGACGAAACATTAGTACACGATTGGTTGCAGCGCGCATACCAACGAGTCACTCATGAAATTACGGAGAATCAACGTAAATTGCGCGTGTAACAAGACTTAATGGACAGTTACTTTGTAAATGTATTTCATTTTTATTCTAGCTCGTTACTTTGAAATAGGAATGAAGGTTTTTCTACACATAATTAAAATGTATTCTTACATAATGTATGTAAGTAGAGTATACGCAAGGAATCCGCAAAATTTACTAAGGAAACGACATAGGTAACTGCACTTTGTAGCGTTAAGAAGTAAGTAATATTTGTAATGGATTTAAATTATTTTGGTTCAGAAGACAAAATATTCCATTATGACGTAGGTACAGCACTTTAAATACAGTAATTTAAATACAGTAGTACAGTCATTTAAATCCCTCATATATTGCCATTCCATCTATTGATCAGTTAAAATATTCAAAAAAGAAACATGGAAGAAAGAAACCTTATTATTTTATTTTAGCGTAACACGAATTTCACTTTCATTAAGCATTAAATAACACTTTACTATTAGATTATCGCGTTTCCACCAAATATTTATACGCCACATTACATTAAAAAATTCTCATAGAGTCGCATTGGTTCGCGACGTTGAAATTGAAATGTCTAAATCAAAGTTTAGCTCTCAGAATTTCCCGTTAAAAATTACAACACAATTCCAAATATTTTATCTCAAAGATCTTCTAATAAACCGCTGTGTAAAGTCGAGTTCCGTGAAGTTTGTATGTTAATACATTGACACAGCTTACACGCGGAAGATGTTTCAACATATCCGCGTTCGGTAAATACAGTTAGAGCGACTTTTTAGTCGGTATCAGTTTACGCGGCCACAATCGGAGCGCATGGGACCTTGCAAAGGACCGGTTCCAACCACAAACACCACTTCATTACGAAGGTGTACGTACTAAGGCACCACAAATCTCGATCCATTGACCGCCTTTCATAAACGAGCGAATGCTTTTCGCGTACACAATGTAAATAAACCATTTTTTAGATCTTGATTGGATTTTTATATTTTCGGGTTACGATACAGTGTTAGTTTTTAGTTTTAGATAGATTTAGATAACTGTTAAGTGTACTTTGTGTTCCACGTGTTCCTCGAATTCTTTGACAACTAAATTGTGTCATGTAACGAATTTTTCAGAACAAATCTTTTAAAATGTAGAGTTGTTTATGTAAATGATCGGATAACAACGCGAGCTAACGGACGACATGCCGTATTTATTCAGCTATTTCCATGTTCAAAAATTTTGTTTCATCATTAAATCTCTTGCACAAATTTTCTCAGTTTCCTCTCATGTCATACAATCATGCAATATATAATATCATACAAGTTATTGAGTAACCTTGCAATGGCCTATCATACTATTAACCAGTTAAATTCATCGTTACCAAAAAAAGTCGATGATACCGTACTGGGTCATATCTACTAAAGATAAAAACATAACGCATTTAATGAGTTCAATCCTAAAGTGTGATGAACATAAACGTTATTAGAGAAAATGTTCGGTGTCGCTGGCATCCCGTCCCGCGTGCTTGTATCAGCGATGTTACTGAAAGGCGATTAGTGTCGCGCTTACCGGAATTAGCTACATCTACACATCCACTTCCTAAACTCCCGTCTGTCTCGACAACAGTTTGTTAAACGTTCGACCCGTTGATTTCAATCTTTTCTTTTTCCTGCCATTCGACAGAGATAGAGAGATGTCGCGTGAAAATTCATCTGTTTGACATGATATGTCGCGTTACCAGGCCAACCGTTAGATCAATCGACGTGGCGCCGAGACGGGAACAGTTCAGCATTTGTCACCGGACCACCGGCGCCGCCGTATTTATAGCGACGCCTGCGCACGCGCCCGTGGGCGGCTGAAGCGTTCCCTACACGCTTTATTCAGATATCTGTATTAACGACGTACACAACACACAATCTCTATAGCTTAAAATTATAGCAATTTCACAACACTAACTTAAGTTACCCTTGCAATCCCTCTTCTAATACACTCGAGTACTATTGTACATATTTACAAGAAGCATTGTACTTTTGATGCTTACGGCTTAAACTTATCTAAGATGAGGTAGTCCTCGTGAACAAGTGTCACGAGTTGAACCTAGCTACAAGGAATACGCTAACTAACGCTACAGGGCTTGTAAGGCCGACGGAGCCCGCCGCCGACTCTACGTCCTGATGCGGTCGTTTCTTGTGATACTTCTCATCGTAGCCTCTTTCGTGACTTTTTGTGTGATTCTTTACATGCTTATGGAAACAGAGCCTCGCGAGATTGTCCTGCATGCGTGGGCAGTCGTAGTCTTCGTCGCCGTCGCAATGGCACGCTGTGAGCGCGGCTGCTTTTTCTTGCTTGCGCAATATCTCTATGGAGTTAAGACACTTGCTTGAACACTTTCTTCCGCGATACACGGATCGGCACAGATGACGGTAGTAGCCGAGGGCGGTCGCGCACTGTGCGTCTGCCAGGCAGATCAGCTGGGACAGTCGGCAAGAGGACGTGGCATTAGCTGCTCCCCTCATCACCTGAGCTCGACAAATTTCAATCCGCTGCTTGGCTTCCTCGCAGTACTCATTTTCACACCGACACTGTAACAAAACAAACTTTGTCATAATCTTTTTAGGACCAATTCAAAGACTAGCTACATCAAAAATTTGTTAAATTAAATTCAATTTTCGTAGACTTTCAATTATTAGCTAATCAATTCTTAATATCATATGGACGGTACGTAACTGAAATTAAAATAATTTCGGTGATGGGTCACAAGTTACGGAACAAACATTATTATTTTATTGAAATGTTAATTATAGGTATTTATTCTTTTATTATATACCCAAGTTTTGTGACATCCCTATGCCGATGTCGATCAGTCGTAGTGTGTTAAGATTTTATTTATACTTATTCCTGTTTTATACCGGCAAACATAATGTGAATGGACACTAGAAACTTGTTCACCGTGTTTTTCGCTATATATGTATTTTTGTGAGCACAATGTTATGTACTTTTCCAGAACATTATAAATTCTCATGCATATGTTTACATGAAAACTCGATTTCAGCGTAAGCTTGCCTCGGAAAGTCGTAAACAGACGCAGTTTTATACGCTGTGCTTTATAATAACAGTTACGTTACTAAAATTCTTTAACGACAGCACCCACAAGATGGTTATTAGGTAGGTTAATTTATTGAATCGAATCTTTATGACATTAACTTTCAAAATAACCATTCTGAATGTGATTTGTTATTTAAAAATCAAGCATATTACTTTCTTAAAGCGAATTTAGATTTAGATCATCAAAGCATTTATGTAGTTAGGTACCTTTCTTAGGACATGTTTATTTACAATGTGAGTTTCCAATATTGATGACAGTTAATTGCTATGTGAAGTATGTGGTAATAAGTTGATAATTCAAGGCCGTAAAAAATATACTAGAATATTTTACCTCTACTTCAAACCTAATTGACAGCACATAACCTATAGCAAAAATAAACACAATTATATTCAGAATCGGCCCCCGAACGGAATTTATGATCGACTTGTGCATCCCGTTTGTTCCTACGTAACTAATTGACCGCTTTTGACGGGAACATTTAATTAAAACTCAATTTATTGGTGATCTTGAATCGATGCCACAGATAAATAAAAGACTGGCCTCCGTCTTACGCTATACATATTTTTTGTGAATGCGGCAACACCTGCCTCGACGTAAGAACCGACGCTGCGGTAGGTCCCGATCAAGACGTCAAATCTCAAGGCTGAATGCGGCGCTCCTTTGCCATGCCTTTCGATACACATTGCCCAATAGCCTCACCGCAGTAATCACGCCGTTACCAAGCCTCCATTACAAATCTCAATTACAAATGAACGCTGAATCTAAATCGATGGCGATTAAAACGTGATATTTGGAATAATGCATTCATTAATGGTAGATAAATAAGTTGAAGTAACGGGAAATATTTAACCGCAAATTATTAATATTTTTCTTTATTCATATTTTTACAAAATGGTAGGTGCCTAGATATACAAAATGCACGTTGAATCTACATGACCTATTTATTATAACATTAAATTACATGATGTATGAAATATTGCAAATATAAGGAAGGTTGTTAAACTGAATTCTAACGAGACCTGCTATACTTACAAGGTTCCTGTTTTCTTTTTAAATTAAAATCAAGTAGGTAGGAATACTTATTTAGAAATCTCCGTTATTTTTCTTTGGCGCTCAGTTCTCATCTGGTATCCTTAATACATAATAGTTGATGTAGCTAATAATAGATATGCTAAGATCGTTATTTTATATGTAAATTTGAGATATAAATTTAATAAATCCCAATTGTACCTAATAATTTATCACACGTACAAAATGTTGAAATGCTAATATTTGAGTCATATCTAAATATCTACAAAAAGACATTTAAAGAGAAGATTAATAACGTTAAATGAATGCAGAGTTACGATTTGCAAAAGACCGAGTTGGACTCAAGATTTATTGTGAATCGACGTCTGTTTTAGAAACTAGAAGTTTTTTAGAAGCTCGAATAGTTTTCCTCGCAGAAAAATAACTTTTATCGCCAATAATTTATATCTTTGTGTCTTGCAACTTTTACTACGTCTTTAATTTTATTAAATTATATGTATGAGGGTTCTCTTATATCATAACTTTCTCTTAGGTATTATCCGTTAGTAGACATATTTATTTCTCATCGTCTCAATTACACTGAATAAGTATACTTTTTATGTTTTGGAAATAGGTATACGACATGTATAATTTTACTTACTGATAGGAGACAAGTTTACAGATATGCAGCCATTGTAATCCTTACATATCCTAATTTGTAGACAGTTAAGCATTTTACTCCTAAATTAATAATTACATATTTAGTTGGCGGTAGATTTAACCATTCAGTTAAAAAATTTATAGGTGTTTAAAAATGTTTAAATCAAGCCAATAAATGTGTCATGTGAAATTTCCATTTTAATGAGTCACTATCACTACTGTTATGATAATTAATAATATGCAAAACAAGGGATTAGAACTGCATCGGACGGTATCTATCTATCTACACCACGCGAGGTCGTCAACCGAGACCCTCGTAATGGCGTTGCGTCGTGTCCGACAAATCTGACGTCTAAATTAGATTTTATTGCCAGGCGTCTGCGCACTCGTTGCACCAACGTCTCTAGACCCCTCGTTCCTGCACGCCGAGGTAAAACCGTGAAAACCCTTTCACAATTAGAGATCAAGATGCTCTGGACGACCTCTCAATTGGAAGGCACTCTATAAACAAGCGATGATGAGAACTCACTGTGACAAGTTCGACCTTATTACAACTCAACACTTCGTTTATGAGCGTGAATGTGATTGGGCTTCATAACCACTAAACTTGTTACGAGTTAATAAATTAAACAATAAAAGCAATGAATAAAAATATCGTTAGATTCGTTAGGTATCTATCTACTCGAATTACTTTAGATAATATAAAAATAAATTGGAGAGTATAAAAATAAATATAATAAATTAATAGTCACCAAATTAATCCTAATTTTAAAAGAAAAAAGGTACTCACGATTTTGATATGTGATACCTACCGATATCAAATCAAAATCGTAAGTACCTACCCTTCTGCATAGAAATCAAAACAACAAACTCACGTTCATAAGCTCTTTCCCCTCCTCCGTGGACGTGAGCGCTATGAGCGCATGTTCGCAGGCCTTGGGACACTTGGTGGTGGGCTCGGAGAACACCTCGTTGCAGAGCAGCATGTAGTTGTTGAGGGCGCGGCCGCAGCCGGTCCGGTATGCGCAGCGCATGCGCGCCTCCTCGCACGGGGTCGCCCGTGACGCCACTACCAGCGCCAGCGCTGCGATTACCAGCCTCATCCCCTAGAAGAAAGTGACTTTTGAGTGGCAAGCTATGGCAGGTTGGAAATGTAAGTCTATAAAAAACAAAATTAAATAATAATGCTACACATTCATGACCCTACACTATTATTCCCTGCGTCGTGACTCGTGGGTGCCATGAACAACACACAAGACAAAAGTACAGCACGACACTAGAATTCCGTGACGTGGATTCCATGATAATAAATCGAAAATCGAAGAAATTCCCTTAAAAAGTCGACCGAGCATGTTCGTCACTGCGCTATACGGGTCATTAAATTTATGTGATCATTGGCAGAGCAAATTTAGTGTTTGTTACCGCACTAGAAGTAAACTAAAGTTACAGGCACGAATACTCTAATGAAAAGATGATTCGTTATGGCTCGAAACAAACGAAAATACAACAGGCGCATCTATTTCTGCTACAGAGCTAATTACGCTTTAGTCAGTAGCCTTAGATGTCAACTCTCATTTAGACGAGCCGTCCCATCAGCAAACTATTATATCTACGAGTGTCTCAAAATAGGGTCGTACACTTTTTTTAATATGTAATTGTATTATCAAACATTTGTTTAACGAAATAAATAAAATTGTGTGGCTTCTATTAATTCGCACCTTCGGTGCAACAAAGTCGCAAGTAGCCAAAATTGCAAAACTGAGTTAAGTATGCCGAATTGTCTGTTAACCATGCCTTCGTCTGGGGAAACGAAGACACCCGCGGAAATAAATCAAAATCCTACTAGATAGCGCAAGTGCCTTTGTGGTTCTTGGTGATTTTTCCCTGAATTATGGTTCAACAAAGTCTTAACGGCCAGTAGTGCCTCCGCTCCCGCGAATGTTTAACGTATGTTGGAGCTACAAGCACACAAAATGTATTTATGACCATCTTTATTCTCACTAATTGGAGCAATAAAGACGCATCTACATAGGTCTATAAACTAAATACCTAAATCCTGGTGCAACAAAGTCACAATTCAGGACACATTTTTTTGTTAAGCTTTTTATTAGTATTTCTTTAATAATTTAAAAAAGCATTTTACGTGAAACTGTTGCAATATGTATAAACCATAGTATAAATATTTTTAACCTACTACAGATAGTAATCCAGTAATGAGGAAATAAATGCGAAAAAAATCTTAATAGTCCTCTCCTGTAAAATTACAAAATGTGCTGTTGTGACTTTGTTGCACCGAAGGAGCGATATTATAAATATCTATTGCTTTATAGGTCCTATTAGGGAGAAGGCGAAAAACATGTTGAAGAGAATTAAACAGAAGCCACCAACATTTTTAATTTACAATATGTGGGTAATGGAACCACACACTATTTTCGACATAATCAAGATATTTACTACCCTTGCCATCACCGTGTTGCAGTTCACATATATTTAGTGATTACCTTTAAAGGTGTGTATGTGTGAATAGAATTATAAAAAATATTAATGTAGGTACTTAGTTAATGTAGCTTTATGGCCAGCAATAGGGTACTTGGCGGCAATTACAAATACTTATAACATAGAATCGCAACTGCTATCCTCAATGGAATTAAAATGTCAAAAGTGTCATCTTATGTTTGAAGAATCCTTAAAAAACACTATTTATTGTATTTTTTATTATAAAAGTTTCTTTCGTGCTGTACATTTTATAGAAATATATCTCAAAATCAAAATTTTACAATGTACAGGTTACTTATTGTCCCGGTGTAAGAGTCAGATGAAAGTATCTACATTTTGCCAACTTACAGGAGAACGAAAAAGTTCGCCCCTTCAAACTTTACCAGCTCATTATTAAAGATAATATACAGTTGTTGAAATAAAAATATATTTTGATTGACCTACTAACAGAGCCTCAAAATAATTATATAAATAGTACCTATAATACTTTTTACAAACGGCCATCAAACGAGTTTCGAACGCACTTCTTATGTACGTTTGTATCGCGTTGAATGCGCGTCGTCATCGCGTTGACAAAATACGCTGTATGCTGGGGCTCTTAACTTACAGCTCTAGATAGCATCCTTCCTACTATCCTACTTCCTACTTCCTTCCTACTATCCTACTAATCCTACTAATATTATAAATGCGAAAGTTTGTAAGGATGTATGTGAGTGAGTGAATGTGTGTGTATGTTTGTTGCTCT
>DWJQ01000587.1:0-13614 GCA_018248915.1 Hesperia meskei straton | reverse complement strand
TAATAAAATCAGTTTATTTGCTCTCACAATTTGATCTTAAGTAAATTTACAAACTTAGCTTAAAATACTGTAGTATACCTACAAGATCTACCTTGTAAGAGCTTGGTGCCTGAAGTAGGTATCCGAAGAACCTGAGTTACAAGTCACCAATGCCCTCCCGCGGACTGATGCAGGTAAGAATACAATACAAATTAAGAAAAATAGCATTGTTTGAGTTTGAGTAATGTGAGGTTTTTGGAGCATGTTTACCTAAGTGGTATGTGGTGTATCGTGTGGAGTATGTTGTGTTGTGTGTTTGAGTGTGGATGTGTGTGTGTGTGTGTGTGTGTGTGTGTGTGTGTGTGTTAGGCTGTAGGCTTAAGGGTTTGTTGGGATAATGATAAAACTTTAAGGAAGGCAAGGTTGTAACAGATTTTCTGTTTCATCGTAAGGTAAAGTTTTGAGGTAATTTGATACATTTTTTTACAGTTGTAAGTGTTTTGTGGGTACATATTCAAAATGTTGTTAAGTTTGTTATATAATGAATGGCCTTGATAGCAGAAGAAGTGGCGGAATAAAGATGTATTATATAGTGGTGGGGGACAAACCGTTCGGTTTCTACGTTTATCTATAAACAGTTGAGGGTCGTAATTTAATTCTGAGTGTTTTTTTAAAATAGTTTGTAAGATGAATGTTTGTCGTACTGTTAACACCCCCCATAGTCTATAAAGATCAGTGGTTGGGTGTCGATATGGGAGGCCGGCTCCTACTTTTAAGATGCATCTTTGGGCTCTCTCGACGTCTATCATGAATGTCTTGGCTGCTCCGCCCCATGATGTGATGCAATAATCTATAATAGACTGTCCTAGGGCAAAGTAGACAATTTTTATGATTTTGTGATCAGACACTTGGCGCAGGGATCTAAAAATGTAGGTAAGTTTGCGCAGTCTTGACGCTAATGATTCAATGTGCATCTTAAAGCTTAGCCTTTGGTCCATAATGACACCCAAGTATTTGGTATTGTCCACCCTTTCAAGCCTGGGGCAGTCACAAATTGTTTTCTTTAGCTGGCGTGTACAAGTATGGACTATAATTTCAAAGTTGTCTGGTGGAAGAAGATTATTTTTCATACAAAAAGTTATATAATTAGTTTTAGAGACGTTTAATGTTAGCAAGTTATTTTTTAGCCACCTCGTAACTCGTTTGAACCCTATCTGAGCTAATTGAAAACATTCTGACCAGCTATTGCCCGAGAAGAATAGAGCTGTATCATCGGCGAACGTAAGTATTTTTCCACCACTAAGTTTTAATTGGCATAAGTCGTTTATATACACTAGGAATAAGGTTGGGGAGATTATGCTACCCTGCGGAAGACCAAACTCCATAGTGTACTCGTCACTCATCATGTTTCCGATTTTCACTCTTTGTTTTCTGCTAGCTAGGTAGTCAGTTATGAGTTTTAGTGGTAGCCCTCTAATTCCTAGTCTTTCTAGTTTGGTAATTAAGTGTGGGATAGAGACTGTGTCAAACGCCTTCGCTAGATCCAGGAATATAGTAAGGCATTTGTTACCCTTGTCTAGATTACTAATGACCAAGTTAACTAATTTGTGTACAGCGTCGTTCGTTGCCCTGCCTTGTCGGAAACCAAATTGTGAAGGAGACAGTAAGTTGTTAGATTCTAAGAAGGTTATTAGACGCTTGTTAATTATACGTTCTAATATTTTTGATAAGGTGGGCAAGATAGAAATGGGCCGGTAGTTGTTGACACAATCCCTATCCCCCTTTTTGTGGATTGGCTTTAGGAGCGCTATTTTAAATGCTTCCGGAAAAACTCCCTCCGACATAGCTAAGGTACACACATGTTTGATTGGTTTTATTAAGTAGTGTATGTATCTTTTTAGTATTAATGGTGAGATTTGGTCTATGCCTATTGCTGTTTTGGTGCTTAAGGAAAGAATAAGTTGTCTAATTTCGTCTTCGTCAGTCGGTTTCATGAAGAAGGAGTTCAGGTAAGTTGGAATATGCTCGTCGGATACATTAGGTATTATTTGGTGGTCAGCTTGGGTTTTTTCAGCAAGATTTTTACCTATAGTTGCAAAAAATTTATTTACCTCATTTAGACTTTGTTTTGTCTTATTCGGTGATATTAAATGAAACGAGTGGTCAGTGGTTCTGTTTATACCACTAATTCTTTTGATTGTTTCCCAAAGTTGTTTTTTATTGCCCTTTGTGGGCTGTTGGTGATCGAACAGGAAAGTATTAGGGTCATAAATACTATTTTGATGGAAAATTGTTTTTTTTACATCACGTTTTGTTTAAGCTAATTTATCGCCCGTGCCAATCTGTGACGACTGTGACCAAATAAAATAGAGTAGGACCCACTCAGTAGCTGTATAACTTCAGTCGTTTATCTGAGATTAGATTAAACCTGAGCCTTAGACAAAGTAAGCGCCTTAAGTAAGTAGGTAGGTACTATACGGATACGACCGTATACGATTACGGTTAATATACACGATTACTGAGCGGCAAATTTAAAATTAAAATAGGCAGATTTTCATATTTCATAAAAGTTTTTTTTTAATAAATAGTTCTATAGACAAGTTTTTCCATAATAAAATTTAAATACATAAATACAAATTGATGACGTCCTTTCGACAACAGACATCTTTGTACAACAATACCAAATTATCAGAGTGCCGTGGACGAGGTGCGGGCCAGTCATTAAGGCTCATTCACAGCGCGCGACAATATTCTTCATTTACGAGCAACTGCAGCGATGCAAGCGACGCAGTGTGGGACTGCCTTAATTGTCCTCTTGTTCGGTTATCTCTTCCATAAAATAGTGAGGTAACAGAAGGTCCATACTATATAATTTGCGAAATAACAGATCAGCCAGGCATTTGTGTCCTCCATCCTCCATCTCAACTCGTTCACTAGAGACTAGACAGTTCGGTATTGTTGAGAAGCACAAAAGAGGGTTACTTCGATCGTATCTCCCAAATTCTTATCCACTGATGTTGTCAATTATAATTTGATAAAAAAATACTAGTACATACATATAAAACAAATTAAACCTCATTTTCAATATAATTTGACGAAAATTACAGTTATTTTAGGTATAGTAGGTAAGTACTTATGATAATGTCATTTAATTTAAATGTGAAACTCTACTTTACCGTTAAACCATTTTGTTATAACGTACTTTTCATTGATGGTAATGTTTACAACATAATAATAATTTTAAAAAATTTAACCGACTGCTGCTTTCCCTGCTGTTTTCCCTGCCTTGGAGCATATCCAACACAACTAAAAAATATTTCAATCCGGGCTTACAGTTTTTTAGTTTTGCATGGACAAACGTATGTTTGTATGAACTGTATGTAACACTTATCAATTTGGTATTTATATTTGTGAAATCTTAAAATTTTCTTAGCGGTAAGCAAAAAAAATATTTCTGTGTAATAATGATAAAGTTTTATCGAATACAATATGCAATCAGCAAGTAATCAAAATAACATTAATCACATAAAAATACACCTGTCATTATAATCCACTCACAATACATGTACAACACCGTTACAATTTAACCACTAATATTAGCGCGATAGAGGTGGCTATCAATTGTAAGTAACTACGCTTGATCTAATTTAAATTAGGAAGTAATGCCACACCACGACCTTATAAAATATAGATTAGCGGATTTCTTTTATAATTGTATCCACCAATGTCACTTACCTTACAACACAATATTGTTAACTGATTCACACTCCTTATGTCTATTCATTTACAATTCACAAGTTTTAGGTGATCGGATTTTAAGTTCTAATTTATATGTATTCTTTTTGCAAGTAGGTATTTATATACGTGTTCAAATTTATAATTATGTTGTGTGTTAATGCGTGTTCAAATTGTAATTATGAGGTTTAATTTTGATGCACGCGTTAACGGTAATAAATAACTATAATTGAGGGTACCCTCTTACGTTTTATTCGGCGACGAGTCGACGAGTCATTGATAATTTTGACATTTGACTCCACGGCTCTATGGCTACCGATGACCATCGGATGATCCGTCTGTTTATTTGTCAATTGCCATTTACAAAAGATTATTCGCCGCTACGCCCGCGACCTATAACATAGTCAAGAATGAAACATGAACCTTAGCATTAGGCTGTAGCGGTGCATCTGTTTTCGTAATAAAAGCCCCGTATCTATGGCCTGACTCACCAGCTCACCGATTACCACATTATATCCATCTAGACGTAATACCCGTGATTAATAAGGTCCATTAACTTTAAACAAAGATTAATTTTCGAACGGATCTCGCTCCAAACACGAACGCGGATCTCGATCGGTCCCGTACCATGAAATATCACGAGCTCAATATTTTATGACGTGATAGGCAATCTTATAGTGAGTGCCTGGACTATAATTGATGGTAGTTCCCATTTCTCTCTGTTTATGTTTAATATAAGTAGCTGGTCAGAAAGTTCTGTAGTAGATATATTGGAAATTGTGTTAGAAATGTCTAAAATGAAAGGAAATCACATATTACACACTTAGGTACATAGCGTTACTGTAAAGTAACTCAAAAAAGATGATAAATAATACACTAAACCTACACAGGTACCTCTGTAAATACTAATTAAGGTCAAGGCAAAGGAAAATTATATTTAATTTAATTAGAAAACTAGGTCCGTCTGCTAGAATCTAACTGAAGGTAAAACCAATCATGTACCGTATATGATGTAGGTACTCTGTCTGACCATCCTGTGCAGACTGCAGTCCGATGTGAGAGATTGTTTTTTGAGCTACATGCAAACTACATATAGAATGAGCTTTCTCCTAAAGTTGGACTCATAACGTAATAAAGGTTTTTTTAAGCGTAAAACAAACTTTCGTTTATGGCCGGCGAGGCAATATCGACCTTTTTTCGTGTCGTGTATTCTTCAGGCTATAAAAAAGATTTTAAATTCAACAATGACCTCTTGTTTTTTACCCTGGATACCTACATACCTACGTTACCTACATACTTGTTGGTTGTTTTATTCCTATAGTAGTAATTATACTAAGAATCTTGTTGTAATCGGTCACCGATGCGTCACTACCCTTGAGGACTGAGATAGTCGCGTCTAAAGAAGTGTAAGCGGCTCAACTCCAATTCATTGTTGTATACTATTAATTTATAGAGAAATTTTTGAAGAAATAATGATTAATAATTATCCAAAATCACAATTGGTAGGTGTCGTGGTAAGGGAAAGGTGCGCCCGCGCCACCTGCGCTGGCGGCGCTGATCGATCGAGGCTGAATTAACCCGATAATGCTATCCACCGAATTATTGAATTAACCCGCAGCGGCCGACCTTTTTCTGGTAACCGGATACCAAGGATACCAAATAACGAGCCGGTTATATACCCGGTTTTTAAATTTCCATATTAAAATATTTATAAATATATGTACCTAAGTATACTTACCTACTTAGATATTTTTTTTGATTTAGGTTCTGGTGAGTCTAGTACATATAAATAGGTATTTAAAGCAAAATAGTATTATTAAAAGGTATCTATTTTGTCGATTCTAATTTTCTAATTTCTGTGTGGTTAAAATCTATCAAAAATAATCTCGGTAGGTAACTTAAAACCTTATAGTTTTAGGTTTATTTTCGTTTAGTCGGATTGGTTTCAAACGACATGGAATAATAACAAAAAACCTTTGGATACTTGTGTATGAGGAACAATTCACACAAGTTCTTTCCCTTAAGTCATTCGACAACGGGCCATCTCTATCGGGCGTGGGAATTCGGGCCCGTGACGGGTCAACAGCCAACACTAATTACTAGCAGCTTTTATCGGGTTAATTGGTAATATGAGATGTATACCCGTTCTTAAATCGATCTCTATGCGTTTATTTTTATTTTAGTTTATAAGTACCTACTCAATTAAGAAGAACTTTTTGATTGGGGAGAATTATTAATATTATTTCTACTCTATGGTTGGTAATCTAATTAAGTAGGTGCCTACCTAAACTTAGTTATATCCCAAACTAGACTTGTCCCAAAATATGTCTGCAGATTTATTTGACAATCGCTTAAGGTACATAATAAGTATTTTATTCTTGTTGTTACAGACGAAAGTATTTAATGTTTTAATTTTGTTGTGTAATATTGTGAGTTGCTTTAATGTTACCAGAACACTAAAAATATATTACAACTTCAAGTAGCAAAAAAGCACCTATGCAAATTCTTGATTTAATATATATCTCTATGTTAGCCGCAATTTACATATGTCTGCCTTCCTTATTAGCTCAACGTTGCCGCCATTCGACTTCGTCAAAATAACTCACTCTGACTTTATTTTAACTTCAGTATGCAAATGCACTCCAATTAGCGGGGCTTACTTTTCTTGGGAGGTAGGTATTACTCATTATTTCAACCAGGATTTTTTTTGCGAGAGGCCACAACCGCCGTAATTAACCGTGAACAAGCCGAGTCCTTCAGCGTTTGCTTATTAACGTCTAATCTTTGTTGGCGTCAGCCGAGCTTAATTAATTCAATTAAAGTATTAAGCAGTAGGTGAAGGTTGCGGCCCTCGCGCTCGAATTTAAAAACTTAACGTTCATCGTCGTAATGACGACTTGGCGAGTATACAAGGGGGAGGCGAATTAATCAAATAATACCGCGGAGGTGCGGGACCGGCGCCCCCCTCCCGCGCCCCGCCGGCCGCGCGACCGCGTGGCTCAGTTGCGACCGAACCGCCGCGAGGGGAGGTGTTGTCGAACCCCGCAAAATACACTACTTTTTTCGAAGTTCTCTGTACAGTTTTTGTTTTAAAGTTTCACGAGGCAGTTTTTGTGTGTTTAGCCTTTTGTCCTGTCGAACTCGAAAGGTACAAGACTGCATTCGGCGGTGTAGTTTATTGAGTTTTACGTTGAGTGTTTTTTTGTTATTGTTAAGTTTTTTGTTTGGTGCATCGGTGCCGGTCCGTAGACCGGCGGTCCCAACGAGGCACCGGCCTGGTCGCGCTGCGAAGGATCCCAAAGAACACAGCCCTTAGGTAACTATTCGGAAGAAACGTGGATGAAGTGACGCCTGAACAATAACAAAACAGCCAAATGTACTTCGGAGCACAGTGTTTGTAAACATGTGTTTACTATATGTACCTAAAGACATGTATAATGCGTGGGTTCCTGCCATAAATAGATAAATCTGGATGTATCTCAATTATTCCTGTTTATTGCCTAGTGCAAAATAACACGTGCGCGTGATGTTTCCACCTGGCTTATTATTTCTAAAATACTTGAATTTTTATATTGTTATTTTGTTAAACATTATATCTTTGAAAAATATAAAATATGTCACTGAAAAATATTGTAATTTATTGTAGTCTATGCAAACAACTACAGGAGTTACAGATCTTTACTTCCTTGGCAATAGACATTGTTCTAATATGCTCTTTGAACTGAGGTACATTAATAACTATGATATTTATCTACAGAAAGTTGGACACAAGATAATGTTATTAATTATCTTGCATAAACCAGCTAATTTGTTAACACAGCAGTAACGTCTTTAAGACCATCAACGCAATTATAACCGACCGGCTAGAACAATGCAAATTTTATTCTATCGCCAGGTGAAACTCAATTACAACGAGATAATAAAACCATCAAGGATTTATTTACTTTGAACATCAATTTTCTTTAAAATAAACCTCCTTTTAATTAAAGCTTTAACGAAAAACAAATAAAGAAGATGAGGGAGCTAACAACCCTTCGGTGAGAGCACTCGGTGGGTTTGAAGAATGAATGATGTTCTTAAAGGTTAATTTGTAGCTAAGTAAATATATGAACTAAGTAAATAAATGAGTGTATTAAACGTCACATTAGTTTTAATTAATGAAAATTTATTATTCGCTTCGTTGAGACAATCACCTACCTACCGAACAAGTTGGACATCGCATCACATTACGCCTACACTATCACGGCTCGGGCCAGTGACGAGAACGAAATTAATTTTTAAAATATGTCTAAGCAATATCACACGGACCACTTCATTTCATCGCCGGTTTAATTAAAAACGAGTGGCCGCCCCTCCTCTTTTCGGGTTGAAGTACACCCTCCCCGCATGGCCGTCTCGCCCCGCTTATATTTAGATAATTGTACAATCATCTAAATTAATGAGTCTCTCGTCCGGTCCTGACCTCCATTGTTTCGTATTTATGTTACCCAGCCAGTTTGTACGACAATTTTAACATGTGCCTGTTACTTCTAGCCTTTACCATTATGAAACTAGGTAACTAAACTATGACCTAGGACTGTTACGTCTTTCAAAGTTCCAAAGTCTGTTAAACTCTGTGCAAACAATAACAAAACTGTCTGTAGATTGGCCATTAAAAGTCCATTCAAAGCACATTAAATAATTATGATTTTGACTTACTTAGTTAAAACTATTTTATCACTTCTCTCCTACTAGAATATAACACATACCTAGAACTAGAACATATCGCACATGCATTTGCCGACGGCAATACTTAGACATAGAAACATTTATTCCATCATTAAGCATTTCTACAACATTTAGGTTGTGAGTTGAGTTACTTGAAGAATGGATTTAAATAAAGATAAACTTATGTTTGATGATTCATTCGAGTCTAGTCACTAAATGTGCAGCAAAGTAATAGATTTTTAAAACGACAACTTAAATAGTGCCCAATAAAGTACAATTGAACATTTGTTTGTAGAAAGTGTTCGATATAAAAGAGTATATTTGCTTGGTCGTTCATAACTCGCACTGTTGACGACGGTGATAGAGCTGAATGCAATTAAAAGTTTCACTACGTGCGTGGACGGGCGCTGCGAGAATATTTACCTTAATTTATGCCAACGATAAACCCAACTTATGAGAGCCAATTAATAACTTATTTTAGGTAACACTTTCTCGGTATATCAGATTTTTTGGGTTAAAAAATACTTTAAAAAGCTGATCCATGTTCGAACAATTTGAGTTAAGACCGTTATTAATTGCGTTAACACATTCGTCGCTGGCGCAGTGCTTTTGATTTTTAGCCCTCAAATAGGATTTTATTTTGAATCGAATTAGCGTACACTGTCTATCAAGCATTCACTAAATTAAATGCATCAAGCAATAGAAGCTCGGGTAGAGTGGGCAGACTCCCCGGAAGGCCCCAGGCGATCTGTCTAATGAACCCCTGCCACCCCCGCAGCCTGATTTATTAACGAATTAAATGCATTCTACTGCACCCTCATGCAAATACACAGTGTACACGCGTATAACTATACCGGCGATTAGTACAGAACCCTTTATTAATAAATTAGCCGTTAATCACTAAACCAATCGCAATCTCGTGATTTGCATTAATTACAATTCCTGTTACGCTTGCCATGGAAATTGTTTTGAGTTACTTGCATTTTTAATTAGTGCTATAGATAAAGTATATTTACTAATACCTATAACTACTATTATTTTTAATATGTTTTGACGTTGCGCTTGGGCGATACATTAATCAACGTATGTTTATTGTATTTCTAACTAATAAACTGCTACCTGTGTATAACTGCTACCTGTCTGTATAGACTGCAGTCTATTTTCATCAATTTAATTATGACGATCTATATGAACACAGTCGTCAATATCATTATAATTCTTATTTATCTATACTTTCTATTTGCAACATGTTAAATGCTTACCTCCTTATATTTAGTGGCAACGGGCGTACGCTTGGTATGCTAATGAATGCTTGTTTTAAACCATTTCAAATTGGTGCCATAGAAGTTTCGAAAGTTCTTTTGTTATCAATACTTAGTCGACATGAATAGCCGTGGATTTTGGTAATTAATTGCATTTGAACATTTGAAAGTAACTTTGTCATCAATTTTGAATAGGTACATAAAAATCACACACTTTATTGCTGTTAAAATTTGGGTATGTTAGCGTTGACATACTGTCTAGTAAATACGCTGAAAAATAGGTAAACCGCCTCAAAGTGGCACATGTGAAAACTGGTATTTTTATTATTTACAATTTTTATTATAATATTCCTAATACATACATATATAATTCTACCTACCTATATTGAAATTTGGCGCCTGATGCAAAGTGGTCATATTACATTTATATCTTATTATCCCTAAGGGAACAATGTTTGTGGAGTGGATTTCCGGTTTTTGTTTGAACTTTTTGGTATCATCACTACATAGTATAAAACAAAGTCGCCCTCCGCCTCTGTCTGTATCATCATCATCTCAACCTATCATGGCCCACAATGAGAACGGGTCTCTTAGAATGAGAAAGTTAAGGCAATAGTCCACCACGCTGGTCAAGTGCCTGTCTGTATAATAATAATATAATCCAGTTTTTAAATTTTATGTATTCTTTATGTTCACACTTGTATAATTTAATAATCCAGTCACTGGCCACTGACAGTTTTAATAAAGACACATTTTGTTGTTTCTAAAAATAACCCTCAACAGAAAGAAGCTCTTAAAAACCGATAACAAAAAAATTATCGGTCATAAAATATTATTTTTCCACTGGCAAGCCTGTATCAAAAACAATACTGCACTTATCTTACTCGTTAGATTATAACCTAATAAGCAATGCAGGAGTCTGTATGCATTTAAGTATTGAGCTCGGAGACGGTCTACTCATATTATTGTTGCATCCATTATTCACCACTGGCGAGGGTCGGCGCTACTAAATTATTAATCACACCACCCTCCTCCCACTAGCTTCTAGCTGATCTTATATCCATTGAGATAAGATCACACATTTCCAAACTTCCGTACAGTTTTTGATGAAGAATATTAACGAAGGACGGAAAGAGGAAAATGATGACAAAATAAAAATGTTTGTCGCCAGATTTTGTACCCCGTTCATAAAATGAAACGGTAGAAAACTTGGCACTTTTAATCCCTTTTTAACTATACATTGATGTTCTACTTGTTTCCGAGTTTCAAACATATTTCCATATTTTTCTTGCGAGCATGTGATCCAACTGGCATTAGAGACTTCTGGACTTGGTTTCTCTTTTTTTGTCGAAATACTTAGATGATTGCTATAGCTTTCTTCATATTACAATCACACAGAAATAAATAAAAAACATGTTTCTCGTAAATAGCTTTTAATAATTCGGCCATATTTTAAATATGTATTATAACATGCATGCTAATATTAGGATAATCCAGATGTTTCCAGGATAGTTTGTGAGCTAGATGGTAAATCTAAGGAACTATATAAGGATTGAATTGGAATTCTCATTGAGTCAGTAGGCTCAGAGAAACACCTGCTTTGATATCGCGCATGCCCTCTCCGTAAGTCCACATTGAGGAAACCGGTTTCGATTACAGGTTATAGCTACTAAAGTAACGTACAGATACGATTGGCGGAAACGGATTTCTTGGATTTGGAATATTGTTCTGTTCGCTTGTCGGTTATCCGATTAGTTTCAACTTTTAAAGGGTTGAGAGTTGAGATGCAAGCTGTTTTGTAAGGTGGCGCGCCATTCTTCGATAAATTAATTTGATTATCAAATTAAAGGTGATTCAGAATACTTTAATAGAAAAGTTTGATTTAAAGAAAAATTATACGTAGGTACTTTATCTACACCAAAAGTTATTGTACCTCCCAATTTAGATTTGTGTTTTTTCTTATAATTTTCTGGAATAATGAATGATATCTGACTTTGATTGGTTTAATAACACACTTGGTGTATAATTTTTACGTTTCTGAAGCTTCAGTGATAATGTATAAAATATACCTACCTACTCCATCACATCTAATACAAACATTTGTACCTATATGATTTTTATTTGACGTTGTCCAAACACCTTATTATTTTAGCAGTACTCGCGTAGATACTTATTTACAGACCGATTACCGATCCCATCCATTATTCCAGGAAGAACAAATTTAAGTCGCACACAAAAATAAACAGTCACCCACAGTTTATTTGCTTTGTACGACGGTCCCCGAACTAATGATTACTCAAGGAATTTGAGGACAATGAAACGACATTTTACCTCTGCTCGATTTAGTAGCGGTTCCCCGCGACGGCTCTGCTCGTGTTAATGACAAAAAAGTTACTACGACAAATTAAGACCACAAGTTAGGCGCGATTGATATGATGATTCATAATTAGGCATTGTGCGTTTTAAATTAAAAATCAAAGTTAAGAATTGCAGTGGATAAAATGGTAATTATTAATAATACCAGTGATTAAAATATACCATTTTTCGTCAGATATTGTTACATACTTACAACGTTTATTTTCGATAAAACTCTACAAACTTTTAAGGGGTATTTTATAAAGAACATCCATCAGCTTTTAAAGACGTCCCATCGGAAAACTCTTGTCGAGTCGTGATTTCGGTATCCGCCAAATATACCCTTTTCTCTTCAGGTCCTCTCTCTGGTGGAAAGGTAGGTAGGTACCTACTCTTAATATTTATCAAGAGTAGGTAAGGTAGATAGGAATTTTCCTAATACACGTTAAAAGACCTAATAAAGAGCAACGATAACGGTCAATTACCTTTAAATAACGATATCAGTATATCAATGTTCTTGGAGAATCTTATTGGGCTATAGACCAAACTTGGTCGTTGCGACCTTTGGGAACTTAACCCCTAGTCAGTTAATAAATATTCAAACACTCATAGTAATTTTTAGTAATAAAAAGCTAATCTGCGGTATGTTAACAGTATTGACCTTGGGACCCAAAATAGTATGATGATCGTAGTGCTCATGCTTGGGCCACGAATGTATGTAGGTCACTCACCTTCTAACCTATTTAAACGGTCTGGCTTCCAATTTTTCATTTAGAAACGGCTAGTTCACATTGTTAAAGTTTTATTTAAGTTTAGGATACCCCACCTTGTGTGTATATGGTTGAATATAAAAGGGATTTTCATAAACATAAATAGTTTAATAATAGCTGGTTTTGTTGTTGTTTAAGGTGGCACCTATTTCGATTGTACTGTATTTCAAATACTCTACTTAAAATACTCTATTTCGATTGTATTCTGTAGAAAAGAGTCTATACCTAAGTTATGTTATAGTCTGCAAGAACGGTCTGTTAGCGTGAGGTCTTCGTATAATGTGGTTTACGTTGTTGTATTGTTCAAAACCTGAGATATAAATAATATAATGTTGCAGGACATCTGTTATTTCAGCTAGTTATTTTATAAATTAAATAGACGTTCCTTTGTCTATAAGCTGTGCTATAAGTCTATAACACCCTACATGGATAAGTACTTGACTTACTACTTACCGTGCAGATAAGTGCCTCTGAAGAGCTACCGGGTCTAACGAACAAAACAGTTGACAAGCAGACATTATTTATGTGTACGAGATTGTTGCAAGCCGTTAGAAATTTATTGCGTTATTATGAACACTTATAATTTGACGTTTTACCGGTCGTAAACGTTAGTGGCAATGACAATAAAACAACCCGTAACAAAGTGCTCGGCAAAAATTATTATTGAGATTGCATTGTTCTATATGATTGTACTTTTATACTTAGGGATGCTTAATGCTTATTTATATCTTACTAGCTTTTGCCCGCGGCTTCGCCCGCGTGGAATTCGTTAATATCGTGAACCGGGGAAGTGGGGAAGGGGGTAC
>DWJQ01000586.1:0-13615 GCA_018248915.1 Hesperia meskei straton | reverse complement strand
GCGCGGCGCAGCGCGAAATCACTGGCCTCTTCCAGTATCGTTGCGTCGCGTCGCGTCTCGGTCTGAGCTGACCCTTATTGTAATACCTAATCTAGATTCACAATGGGCGGATTTAATGCTTTATAAGTTATTAGTGATTAAACCTTATTGTTGAGGGCCTAAATTTTATACTTAACCGTGTTAAATCAGTTGGTAGTTGCATGAGACACAGATAGTGTCCATTTTAATTAATTAGAAGTCCTCCTCAACAGCCTCTGATCTCGAACGTGCTCGATTCACCGTGTCCTGTCCTCTTGGCTGATAAATAGTCCTCTATCATTCCGGTTGCAAAAGTTGGGTCAAGTTGTGTCATCAAATGGTTTAAGTGCATTGTGCAATAATGATGTTTAATTATTGTAAACATGTCACCACGTTGCTAAACAAATGAACTCCGATTCGTTTGAAAATGTGTCACAATGCTTCAGAGGTCTCGGCACGAAGAGTGAGTGAGTAATCTTAAAGCGAACTGCTGACTCAAGTATAATTTTCTATTGTTTCCTTGATTTATTTGTTCCGGTTACGCTTTTTGACGCGGACATCTTTGTCCTCGAGAGCAGTAACAAGTCTGTGACCGGAATAGAACAGGATATGACGCGTGCAATACCGTTTTGCACGTACCCTTCGGTCGCTTAGTTAAAGCCAAGCTAATATGGGTTTACTTTTAGTGTCCAACACAACAATAATTATGTCGGGACAAGGATGATCCGTACAATAAGCAGAAGGTGTTGTTATGAATCTTAGTTGGTCAGTTCGGTAGGAGATATGATGACTGGGACAAGGACAGTAATAAGTAGTTGTTGAGTTAGTTCATGTAACATCAACGTGCGTCTTTTACGGGGAGCACTCAGCTGTAACCTTACAGGTCTAATTCGAGCATGAGTAACAATATTGACCATTACGTACGGACTCGTCATTAAGTGAGGCATTCAGGCAATATTGTAAAGTCCTTAATGTTAACTATTGGTACGTGATTCGCCGAGGATATGGAATTGTCACTCCCTGCTAAAAACAACTTTATAACATGCGTTCATAGTTAAGCTTAGCTTATAAGCAAAATTTACTCAAGACATTTTAAATTCTCGCTGTCAATCTATAAGAACCTTTATTAAAGGGATTTTGTATGGGTTGCCATTTTAACGAATTCCATTTCGAACGCCAATGATTTTGGAATCTTGGGTTCTTGCACTACATAATTATTTTATAGGTATGCTTCGTTATTGAGATAGCCTTAGACGGAAAGGTGTTTAAAATGTATTTTAGTAATAATACATACATTATTAAACACACATACAATAATAACACATATTTTATTGTATTGAATAAGTTTAAATTAAATAATTTATTTCTTCTCAGGAACCCACAGCTAACGATGAAAATAACTAATAATGGTTACTCAAATTTCACGTAGAACACTATAATTATCATGACACTTGCATAGGAGTTCCCATGCCATTGTGATGGCGAGGTTAGCAAGTATGAATTATTGTCTCGGGCTAATGAGTTTTATTAATAAGCTGTACTGGTCCATTTACCTATAGGAGGAATTATTGTCAAGGGCTCATTAGGTACGTCATACGTGATAACATTAGAAAGTAAAAGCGTAAAGGAGATGTTTCAAATCCGGCCCACAATATGTACAGTACCTCGAAAAATCGAGAAAAATTCATGGAATTTTGGAAAAAATAAAGATAAATTGCTTAAATGCATACTTTTTTGGTACAAATTTTGTGTTTATAATTCATTTTTATCAATTTTCAACATGGCGTCTTGCCAAGTTGTAGATATTCCATATCCTAGGTTAATGTAAACTATTACGCTTAATATATAAGTGAATTTTTGGTCTTTTCAAATCCTTGTAACATTTGTTTTAATTTTTACTGATGATTTTAATATTCTATTACACTACAAATTTTAACTGAATCGGATACTCACGATCTTTATAATTTATACGGAGGTAGGTATATTTAGACCCAAGTACCCAGATATAATATATGTATAATGTATATTATAATATCAGTACGAATTATAAAAATACATACATACCTACATATTCCAACACGGGAGAGGCTTTTAATTTGTGTCTAATTTGTTAACGATCAGCTAAGAATTTAGGCACTAAGGTCGATAATAACTAGACATAGATCTTATCTCTTCTTACTGACACTACCACTTTGATGATGCCTATAATATTACTGATGTCCATGGACTTTGACGGGTGACTTGTGACCATTAAGTTCTATTATACTCTGATCGTTTAACTGCTTCTGAGATAAATGTATCTACCTCTATAGCAAAATATATTCAAAAGACCTTTTTAACAAACACAAAACCACAAATTGATTATTCAAAGCAAATAAAGTGGACAATAAAGTAAAATTGGGAACGTTGCCTGCTGCAGACCGCTGCTTGCAGTCACTCGGCCAGGAATTACGCAATGGAAGAAGAAAATCTTCGTATTTCAACTAATCGTATCAATGAGTATATTTATTTATTTTAAACTAAGTGAACTGAGTGTTTATATATTTATTTATTTTAAACTAATTAGATATACCGTCAAAATATATAATTAATGATTAATTTAGAAAAATAATGGTTCAAAATTTAATAGAGTTATAAAATAAAACAAATGAATAGTAGCATTTTACCTAATTAATAAAACTATATCACAGCAATCATTTGTATGTTTTGGCCTCCGCTAATTGGGTATTCAGAATATATTAGAAGGAAAAAAACGGTACATCACAATGTTACACCGAGCGGGAGTCTGCTCGATCAATCATTAATTTCGCTTGCAATAAATCAATAAAGCGGCCATCAATTTCCCGAACCACAGTCTTGGAGGCTGCTAAATAATGGACACCCATCAGGTTTCATTAGCGCCGAGCGGGGGCGCCACCGGCGACCGGCGGCCGGGCGCCGAACGTCTTCGTCCGATCGATACGTCCGATCCCGACCGAGTCCGATCGGAGAGCCCCGAAGAATCCCGAACGCGCCCGACTCTCCCCGAACGCCTCCACATGACAAACGTCAGTGATAGGGCCTGCAGTTTTTGGGTCCCATGAAAATTCAGTAAATAGTGCATTCAGTTCTATTGTGATAAACATTTGTGACGTGGGGAGGCTTCCGCCCGGAGATTGACGTAACAGTGTATTGTGTAAGTACTGACTTTTTGTTTTATTGTAGATCCCTGTGCGCTTTTCACATCCAAACTCAAGCTTTATCATTGATAAGGGATAGTTGCGATTGTTTGGTAATACAGGCTAGGTTCTATAGTGGAGGTAGATTTCGCTCACGGCTTTCTGAAATAACTAATGTGATATCATAGCAGCGAGCTGATATTATCGGTGTTGTTACAAGGAACCACTTTGCTTTATTTTGGCTGTCAAACGACTGATATGATCAGAGATTAGCACAATGCGATAATAAGCTTTAAGGATTTTGAAAAGCTGATACTTTTAGTATTGAATTACATGAAATTGAATGTTTTGAGGGTCAAATAAAGGGAATAAATAATTCTCCTTAATACAATTACAGGGGCGAGCTCAATGCGCATGTCAAAATGTTGAGTTTTGCGTCATGCATGTTTTTAGCAACCCGGCCCGGGTTTTAAAAAGAATGAAGTTAATAGATCCGATTGATTAGCAATGCCATTCTTGACTATTTTTGACTGTAGCCTTGTCAGTGTAATTAACACTGACAATGAATAAATTAAGTACTTAATTCGCATACAAGTACATTACAATGTTTCTTAAACGCTTTGCATTTGATTTCTTTGATATGGCTTAATTCTAATTTTAGTATATTCGTACTCCAATATGAGCATGAAAATATCTATATATTATTACGTATTTGTTTAACATAATCATTTTAATATTTACCTACTTATTTGACTAGTGTTAATTGTACCTATGAAATTACGTTAAGTACACGTACATACGTCATATCATAGATACGTTTATATACTTACACGAACAAAATCAATTAATTAAATTAATTCTATTAATTATTAATTAATTAAATTAATTCTATAATTAAGTACAATTAATTCCTACCTTTGATTATTTATTTCTGACTACTGACCTTGACCGAATAAGCTGAAGCCTCGTGGAGTGGCAATGCAGCAAAAATATATTTAGACCTCCGCGAGAGGGAAGTTTACCCCTCTGTCGCCTTGCACGGAGCGGAATAGAGGGGGGTCCCGGGTCATGTGAATTTGGTTGCATCCGAGCTCTGTCAAAGTGACAGTTGGCCGTCTCTCGGGCCGGAAGGAAAGGGACGGGGATTGAAAACGAAACCTTGTCAATATTTAATTATCACATTCGGATCATATGACGAAGTTGGGTTATATACCGACGAACGTTGCCTGTCTTTTGGAATTTTATGATGAAGTTTTTAGAATGGTAGTAGGGCTTTGAATGGTGTTGACAATGTCCGTGGGCGACAGAGACCACACCACCAGGAGGCTCGTCTGCTTGTTCGTCGGCTATAATGTTAAATAAGTTTTATTCGTTTTTCTTTTAGGATTTTCTTCGTTACAATTATGTATGTCCCAATTGTCTTGTTCTATGAGTAACATCGGTTTGGCACTGTATTAATAAGTTTGAAATTCAGTATGTAACTTTTCGCCAATCTTCACTAAACTCAAACATGTGTGAAGTCCGCCAGGCCGCCAATGGACTAGCGGTGGACTATGCCCTTAACCTCCTCATTCTGGGAAGAATCCCATGCCATGCCCAGCAGTGGGCAGTTATCAGTTGCGATAATGATGTTAATTTTTGTGTTTTGAAGATTTTTTATTTTTTTTTTTTTGTTTACACGGAACATTCACTTGATATTTGAACAGTTTGCAATCAATTTTATAGCTGTGCTTTAATTGAAATATTCACTATTTTATAATCACGGGGTTATTACTCTCAAGTTCATGCTTTATACACTCTTCATTCTTGGCGTTCAAACTGTTTTTGTCTTTCCTATTGCTTATGAGAGTGGTGACCAATTCCAGCAGGTAGCTAGTTTGTGTGTTTGATGGCTACTCAGGAATATTAAGAAAAATATTTGAGGCCTAATGCACTGAATTGTTTCCATTAAAAATGTTGTTTGTAGCAATGCGAGTAAGATTTCCTGGTGAGCGTGCAGGAAACATAAATCCCCGGTCGCGGTAAGACATGTGACCCGAAGATCGCGATGATACACGACAGCGGCCGACGTGGACAAACAACTTTCAAATGTAACTGCCGCTGTTAACCTTTGGTCCCGGTTCGATGCCCGGCGCTTCTAAAATAATTATAAATGATTTTACAAAATTTTATTGGTTTCTTGGCCGTTTAATGTTCACTTTCTTCACAATGGATGGATGGCCTGTGAAAGTAATGAGATTTATTAGTCGATTTGCGTCATCCTTGCGGCCCGAGCACGAGGATCGGAAGGAAGTGTGGTGAACGTGTAGGCCCATGTTTATGGTCGTCCGCTCGCTGATGTTATTGATAAATAGTCGATTCGGGAAGTAGATTGGCAGCTTGTCAGGTGGGTAAAAACACTACTGCCACGCCCAGTTTACAAAATCTAGCTACTTCCATTTAGCACTTTAGTTTCATCCGTTGGATTCATAAAACGTTTTTGGGCTGCAGGAAGAATTGAAACGATATATTTCACAGTTTAACAGTTCACGGTTTACTTGTGAAAATATACAGTTGGTAGGGATCTACTGAAATCCTATGCATATCCAGAATTTCCTCCAATTGTAAAACTCAATGCTACTGATTAATAAAGCGTTCGAAGCAAGGAAGCAGGAGCTTTTAATTATTTAAACTTTACTAAACCAAAAACATTGTGGTAAGGTGGACTTTATTCTAGAAGCATTCAGTTAGGCAAAGACTGTTTTCCATAGCCTTTTCCATCCATCAGAGTACAACGCGCATTAACCCGTGTGGTGTCCACAGCGCGGGCGCGCGGCGTCGGGCATGCGCCGCGTAGCATGAGCGGTGCGCGCGCGCACGACCGCGACCCGCCGCGCCAGCACCGCTCCCAGCCGCACCCGCATCAGGTACCGCACGCGCACCACACCCGGTGGGGAACATGTAATCTTGATTACGGATTACGATTACAGCTGGAGCCACGGAAACGCCTCCTTTACGAACGCTGTATCTTTTCTCTAAACTCTAAAGGCTCTCGCGGACGCGATTCTGGACTTCTAAATGTGATTTTAATCCGTTTTCATGTTAAGATTACAGTTTCTCCATCTCTGCTTACACTGGCCTAATTACACATACCTACAATATTATTGTCAATATTTATTCGTATTTAGATACGAACCCTGCCGACCACACACACACACACACACACACACACAATATTGGCAATATTTAAATTATGGTCAATTGTGTTGTGTGTGTGCGGTAAGTCCTACAATAATAACACACCGTGCGACTTTAGTGACTACGATCGCTGAATTAGTTTCATGTCTTGTAATTAATAAAGTCATCATCGCAGTATGCTAATTTGTATACAAGGTATTTTACATTTAATTTATCAAACTAAATACTAACTATTTCTGCGATAGTATTTTTTATAAATCATACGTACAGATGATACAGAGAACGAGATTTCTATGGTCAGATATTCATTTCGGATTGACATTGTGTGAGTTCATATAGGTAGGAAATGCTAGATAGATATGATGTGTGCCTGCGCATGTAGAATGTTTGAAACAAAAATTACATTAAATAAAGGTGATGCGATTTGTCACTTTTACAGCGTGTATATTGTAAATAATATGTCTTTGTGATTAAAGAACTTTACATTTAATACATGAATTTAGTCCGTTAAAGCGCCTAGAAACGCAGGTACACGTAACTCCATATTTCGCAATTTATTCGTATGTTCGTGTGTTTCATGCGAGTGTACGTATTCTCCAGCCTCAAAAGTTTTAAACGTTAATCACGATTAATGCCGTATTTAATTAAAATTATGAAAATATGTTTAAAATTTCTTGTTTCGTAGAAAATTTAAAAGTTTGGCGCAGTGTTCAAACATCTAGACAATTTAAAAACTATGAAAAATTACGATGCGGCCGTTAATTAAAACTTTACCTATTTGTAAAGCGCCTAGTTCGCAATTAAACCTTGCCGTGTATGAGTGGAGCCAAAATTGCCGTCGGAGCAATTGCCGTTTTTGTCTCTAATTAGGGGAAATAAAGCAATTTGTAGGATATGAAAATTAGTAACGTAATATAATTTATCGAAACTACATAAAAGGTGTTTTTTACCACCCACACTGCGCGGACTATTTAAGTGGACGACCACAGGCGTGTGGTGAATACAAATGTTTATGACGACCCTGTCGCTTGGTGGTTGTGACCTTGTGTTTGTGGTGCCTTGATTGTGTGTGTCTAGCTTGTTCAGACCACCCATGTCAATTTTGGCGCGAATGTTTGTGTGTGAGTGTTTTTTTGTCAACTCTGGTTTTGTTACATTTTCTAGTCTCGGATAGGTTCTATTAGAAAGGAGATTATGGTAAATCTATACTTTTTTTTTTCAAAAAGTTACTTCATATTTTTGGACTTTTTAATAGAAATAATACCTACTACATACTCATAGCCCCAAACTAGGATTTTCTGTGTCGAGGGTGCTGTGGGCAAAACATCAGACGAAGGCATATATATATACATATATCTGGCACACATATACAAGTAACAAAACATTCAAACAAAAATTTCCATTAATGTATAGATTAATTGTAATGCGAATTAATTGTATAGAAAAAAACTAGAAAAATCTTCGCCTTAACAGTCTCGTCACCTCTCGTCTCGCGCACAGCAATTAAGACGGTTCAATTGGCGAATTTTGCGCAATTACCGCAAATTATTTTGCGCGGATAGATAACTGACACATCGCCATCGGCTGGACGCAACTCTGCAACTTTACGATTATGACACGACAATTAACTTTTGGCCAATTTGGAATATATGTATATGTAATACTTTATGGCTTTATGACCCTTTATTACATCTATTTCGAAATCGTTTAAATAATAGGTATACAAGCGTTCACATAGGCTGTTAGTTTTACTTTTTGTGTATGTAAAAATATTATCTAGGTGACTGTACGTACGACTCGTCTTAGGCAGCAACGCGTTTGTTACTACTTACTGACAGATGGATTCGTTGGCTTGTTTGTTTGCTGTTTACTAAAAAAAAATCATTTTAATTAACATTTTTCATGCATTGTAGGTACGATGTAAACCTTCCGTAAAATTGACTTTCATTTCGGTAGTTTTTCATTCTTAACAGTTAATACGTAGACTTGTTTGTATCAATTATTTCAACACAGATGTATACTAGGGCGTCTTGACAACTTTCATACCTAAAAAACCTAGGGACGCTTAAAAAGGTAAGCCTTCATTGTGGCAACAGTTCAGCTCACAAGCGCGAGATTATTTACTGCAGTTCGCACAATAGAACACTTGTGTGTGTACAAACTTACAAAATATACCTACACGTAGCCAAACATCGCATCTAACCGCGGTTCAGACGACCTTGTCGTGCTCGCGGCGCGCGCGCAGGTCCCGCCCACCGGCGCGGGGTACGAAGCTGCTGCTATGATTAATGCACTCTGTCGTGAATGATCTGTTACCGATTTGCTGGTGAGTGACGAGTGTGTGATGACTTGCTTCTGAATTAGTGAGCTGATACCATTTGTTATGAGCGATTGATGGAGCTTTGTTATTGGGGCGTCGATGAGAATTTGTTACAGTAATTAATGTAGAGTTTTGTATATTGTACAGTTGTTAGATCCGAACTGAATGTTACAACTTTGTAAACAGTTTTTATCGTGGAAAAGTAAACAATTTTTCTTTAAAATGTCGCGCTCAGGCCTTTCTGTCTGCATGTTGGTATTATTGTTACTGTAGGTACATTACAATTCTTCTTAAGTTAGTTATAGGTATTTTGAGATCTAGGCAAATATTGAAAACTTAATTGAAATTCTAAGTTAGTAGTCGACGCTGACGGCCACATCCTTCTTACCCAAACAGTAATTCGAACCAAGTTACGCACAAAACCATTTTTGATTTATTGTTTCAATAGCGTCGGCATTGTTTGACATTGGTATTTAAGAATAACAGGATCTGTAGACCGTTTAAATTCGCGACGTAATATCAACGAGAATCAGATTTACGAGCCGCGCGAGTCCACTCCGACTCCGTTCCCACTCGTTACGTAAGAATAGTCAACATAACTGTAGCGGCGGGAACCGACCCCGCATACCGCCGGCCGATTATTCAGTAGTTTCTCGGAAAGAGTGGCGGCGTACAATAAATTTCGGGCACCGAAGCCTTATTATGCGGTACGGCCTACATTCCTGAAGCATTTGCACTACAAAAAGTTTTGCTGCGACTATTGTTTTAGTGTTCAGGCGTGAGGAACGGACAGAAGTGGCTTCCTGGATACAGAGAGGGCACTGTTGAAGCAGAAAAGTTTCATGATCTCTTTTCATGGTCTGTTTCAGTAACAGAGCAATATAATATCTACTGGGAATATAATATCAGAGCAATATAATATCTACTTTGCATATAAATGAACTAATATGTATTTAGATGTTGCCATTATTGCTTAAATTATATTGAGCCACTACTCAATTGATTTCAAATAATACTCGTATTATATGATAATTGTAATACAATTACGAAATTATTATACTTCTCTAAATAATATTTGGTGGTGACCTTTTATTACTATAACATCACTTGACAAAATATTACAATTTTGTTTACAAGGAAATTGTTTAGATGTTTGGGAGAGTCTTATTTGCATAATCAATTCTATTATGTTAAATATTAATGTTACGGTAATACCTAAACTGTTTAGCAGCTGTAAAATTGCAAAATTTTTTGTTTGCATTTATTTCGAAATGTCTAAGCAATTTGTAAGTAGTGTGCATTTATGTCTAACAGATACATTAACA
This sequence comes from Hesperia meskei straton, assembly GCA_018248915.1. Taxonomy (NCBI): domain Eukaryota; kingdom Metazoa; phylum Arthropoda; class Insecta; order Lepidoptera; family Hesperiidae; genus Hesperia; species Hesperia meskei. The sequence continues at coordinate 3,617 of DWJQ01000586.1, read as the reverse complement.
TAAAGAGTTCAATAAATTACTACAGTATTGTTTGGTCTTTGTCACCCCTTCCTAGCTATTTATTCATTACAAAAAATTAAATAGCAGTATAAAATCGCAATATTTTTTATTGAGATCCACTGTAGCTAAAGATGTTGTAATGGTTTTGACGACGCTCGCTCTACAATTCCAAAGTTCGGACAGACCTTTAAAAGTTAAAGTAAAATAAAGAAACATCCATCCCTGACAACATGACACTCCTTTTTTATAGTAGTCGTGTAATTTCTGTAACATCAGCATTAAATATTCATGTATCCATTTTATCCAGCAGCTCTTGAAAGGCCTCTCCTGACTGGTGACACATCAAGAGGCTTAAAGCTTTCTGATCTAGCGGACGCTGTCTATTTCAAGTTCTATAGCGATAACTTTATTGATAGCAATGTATATCAATATCGAGAAATAATGCACAATGTTTTCTATCCATTGTCTGTTCTACACGCGGCGCGGCTACATGTGGCTACATTGCCGCCCCGCGCCCGCGCCGCCGCCGCCCCGCGCCCGCGCCGCCGCCGCCCGTTCCCAGCGACACTCGCCGCACCAGCGAGACAAAATAAAACCACGGATGAGCATTATTCTGGACATATTTCTAAGTCAATTAAATTCGGCGGAAGATGGCGGCTCGCTCGACTCGCTCCCGATCGTTTTTTCGGCGGCCATCTAAATCGTTTACTGTTATTAGCAATGCTGTAGCGGGCCGTTCGTTTCGCTATGAGCTCCGGAGTAGGTATGCTTTTTGCAAAACAGTGACATAATTAAATATACTTTAGTTCTTTTAGCGAACATTCTGAATTTAATTAGTTCTAAGAACTGTGCATGCGAGAGGAGCGTTCAGAATGTACCGTTCCTAAACTGTTGTTCGGTTTGACCGGTCCGTCGAAAATCTTTCGACATTTACTATTTCCAATACAATTTCATTGAACTCGTCGAAAATGGCAGTGGGAACAATAAAAAATTGTACTGTTTTTGGGTCGCGCGATCATAAAGGTGCCCACACGCGTCTAATGAGTGCCGAAGATTTACGGTCGATAAATAATGTTAGTTACAAGTAATGACCAAAAGCGCACGAGACTACGGCCGCCGTACGGCCGCGGCTGTCTCCGGGAATAGCAATCGCTAATGGCTGCCGTTAAATTGATGTTTCATCTATTATATTATCTTCCAAGCTAAGGTTACAGCGCGCAATAAAAACAAAAATTGGTTCAGCACTCGGTAGAGAATGTTTCAAAAGTTTTAATGTACTAAAAATTTACAATATATAGGTATTGTACGCTAGAAGACCCGCTCTCGCACATCTTGGGGAAAATGGTTCCATGAAAAAACCATTAGAGTCCAAAACAATTTAATCAAAATTTTGTTCATTCGGATTTTAACGTCGACACCAAACGAACACAAAATCTCAAACTTAATTTTTTTACCTTACTAAAGTAAAATATTTCAGTTATTACCGGGAACAAAACACAAAATTGCCTGAGGGCATAAAATCGCATAAAATTACTGACTACAGAGCATAACTATAAATTATTATTTATTGATTGTTGTAAGAGTATGTGTATGGTAAAGGTAAGTCAACCTTGAATCTAGTAGTGACATCTGTGGCATAATGGCTAACGTAATTTGGAAATAACGCAGGACAATAAAATCTTCCTTAGATATACCAATAAATTATTATTATATAAAGTATCTATGAGTAATGTAAATGAGTCATTGGCATACGGATATTGAGCACGTTAGTTTGGACACAGCAATAAAATAATAGCCGTAAAGAGTTCGTGGACCCATGATTTACATGTATGTTGGTATGACACACGGATTCCTTAAACGATTTAAACTATATAAAATGTAATCTTATCTACTTCTTGGAAACGCTCTCACAACTATTATAATAATCGTAAAATGATTATCTGTTTTTACTCGTTTTACTTATCTTCTCATTAATTAATCGGAATGTCCAAAATTGTCTCGCTCGGAGAACAATATAATTTAAGTAATGGGTTTTTTATGTTATTTTTGAAATAGTCACCGCCCGCGCTTTGGTTCCTTAAGAGAACTTAAAGTTCCCACATTGGTAAAATGTTTCGATAAAATTCTGTCAATTGAGATATATTTTTTCGTCAAAACTTACTTTAAGTAAATACTAAATTTTACCCCAAACATGCTGCAATGCACCGGTGAAAATGAGTCAATCGATTAAGCTGTTTCTACGATATTGCGGGAACAGGCGCTCATATAAACAAATAAATCAACAAACGAACTGACAAAAATCTAAACATCATTAAAGACATATCAGTTACCGTTTTATTATAGGTGAAGGTATAGATGAATGGCATTTTTTCGTTGTTTATTAATTTTACGTTTAACTCGTTTATATTCAAATTATGAAACGCGAAATATAATTGTATTTTGAAATTGTATCTTCAGTAGGTGTATCTATCTCTTATAAATAATAATTTGTTGTTTATTTTTAACAAAAAAAAAACAAAACCTTGTCTTTTCCACCTGCCTATGGGATACCTACATACACTTAGGACATACGTTCACATATGAATAAAATTTTGAACTCATATACCTTTAACTAACTATAAATATTCTTATCCGAGATTTTTTGTACTGATTTTCATTTTAAATTTACCTCTCGACCAATTTTTTAAATTATTATTAAAAGTATGTACCTAGAAAGCACTTAATTCGACTTCAAAATTACTAAATATTAAACTTCTAACAGGTTGACTGGTTTATTTATAAATAGGAAATAATTAGTAGCACTAGCACCCAATAATAACAAATGGCCGTAAAAGGAGAAACACAACGAGTTTACTCGGAGTCTATTTCCGCCGCACTCGGAGACACGACGCATTTCAGTCACCCTTTGATGTAAATTGAAGTTGCGTTGCCCAATGCGGCCGCTTTAATGAGCACTAGATGCCCGCCTTCGGGTAATTAATGCAAGGGTTGTCCATTTTTGCTAACTAAATGGGTTTTACGACAAGTTCTAGGACTTGTGGGCTAGTTAAGTGCGTTTGAAGTTGAAGTGACGGCGCTTTAGTCATTTTACTTATGTTCAGAAATTATAAGTAGGTACGTCAGGATTTATTTCTGCGTCAAGGAAAAGTATACAATTTTCTCATATCAGTTAAAGAATGGTGAGCGTTTTTATTGTAGCAAGGAAAGAAAGAAGCTTAAATCAATGACCAAATAAACACGGAGCGTTCCTGTGTGTTTGTCTACGATATCGGGTGAAAACGTCTCATTGTATCAAGGGAACTACATAATATATGTATTTACTCAGACTTGTATGTGCACTTACAGGGCCTTTAATTAGCGAAGATTGTCTCATACCATTTATACGTGGTCGTTATTAATATTATTGCTTTTTCCATCCTGAAAAGGTACATAAATTATCTTTCCTAATTGGAAAACTACAGTTATTCATTCTTTCATTATCGATAACGCTTCCTGTGCTGTTACCGATAGGTACCTAAGAAAATCTTTCAATGAAATGATGGGTGTTTACCCGTGGTCCCGTTGGTTTGTCCCGTTGACGGGACCACGGGTAATTTTAATTCCCTGTAGTCCCATTG